>JAABOM020073538.1:0-35396 GCA_011800125.2 Solanum clarkiae | reverse complement strand
ACAGGAGATTTGTTGAAGGTTTTTCTTCTATTTCTGCACCTCTAACAAAGCTGACACATAAGGCAACTAAGTTCCAACGGAATGATGCATATGAAAGGAGCTTCCAACATCTAAAAAACAAGATAATTTCTGCGCCTGTGCTAGTACTTCCAGAAGGCACTGAGTGGTATGCAGTGTATTGTGATACTTCATGAAATGTTTTATGGTGTGTATTGACACAGAATGGTAGGGTAATTACTTATACATCTAGATAGCTACGACCCCATGAGAAAAACTACCCAACTCATGATCTCGAGCTAGCAGCAATTGTATTTGCTTTGAAAATATGGTGCCACTATTTGTATGGAGTTCATGTTGATATATATATTGATCATAAGATCCTGCAGTATATCTTTAAGCAGAAAGATCTAAACTTGAGACAGCGGAGATGGCTAGAGCTAATAATGGATTGCGACATTGACATACTGTACTATCTGGGGAAGGAAAATGCGGTAGCTGATGCTCTGAGTCGTAAGGTAATCACGAATACTGATGATCCAGCTATGGTAAGTCAGGGGATGGCTAAAGATCTACTTCATCTAGCCAGTTTAGGAGTTCACCTTCTTGAAACTCCAAAGGAAGGACTTATTATGCATAATGCTATGGAGTTTTCATTGGTAATGGAGGTGAAAGAAAGATAGTTCGAGGATTATGTTTTACGATAGCTGAAAGAAAAGGTGAGTCAGGGTTGATGAAAGGCTTTGACCTTGCACAAAATGGAGCACTTTACTATCAAACCAGATTATGTGTGCTTGATATTAATTGGTTAAGGAGGAGAATAATGGAAGAAGCCCATCATTCCCGATATTCCATCCATCCAGGATCAACTAAGATGTACCATGACTTGAAAGGAGTGTTTTGGTGGGGAGGCATGAAAAAGGACTTTATAGAATTTGTGTCTCAATGTACAAATTGCCAACAAATGAATTTTTTTGCAGGTTTACCTCGTTCATCTCTGAAGTTTGACTCCATATGGGTAATAGTTGACAGATCGCGAAGTCAGTACACTTTTTGCCAGTGAGGAGTGATTATACAGCTGAAGTGTATGCCAAGCTATACCTAAAGGAGATAGTCAGGTTACATGGAGTCCCAATCTCCGTTATATCTGATCGAGGGGCTCAATTTACAGCAAAGTTTTGGAAGTCCTTCCAAAGGAGTTTAGGAACACAAGTGAATTTGAGAACAACTTTCCACCCTCAAATAGATGGTCAAGCAGAATGCACCATTCAGACACTTCAAGATATGTTGCGAGCTTATGCGTTGGATTTTAAAAGTAGTAGATGGACCACTTGCCACTTATTGAGTTTTCCTATAATAATAGTTACCACACGAGTATCAAGATGGCACCTTACAAAGCCTTATATGGGAGGAAATGTAGATCGCCAATTGGATGGTTTGGAGTGCGTGAAACCACCTTACTTGGGCCTGATTTAGTTAAATAAGACATGGAAAAAGTTAAGGTGATAAAGCAGCGGCTAGAAACAGCCCAACTCGGCACAAATCATATGCGGATGCCAGGAGAAGAGGACTGTAATTTTCAGTAGGTGATTGGGTATTATTAATATGTGGTTAAGATTTGTGTTTGAATCACAAATCTTCGTGTTAATGGGCTATATGTGCGTCTAAAGCCCATTTTAAAGTACAAATCATCGTTTTAATGGTCTATATGTGCATCTAAAGCTTAAGAGGGTCGGGTGTATACATGTTTTGTGTCGAAGTGAGGCAATTATGGCCTTAAAATGAAGTGAGAGAATTGAGGTGTTTGCAGGACTTATGAAGAAAGTAGGTGAGTCAGCTACTTGCTTAGCTTAAATTGCTAACTTAACGGAGACGAGACCCGGCGTCGAAATTATCCAAGTCCGAGTATGAATAAAGTTCTTGTTAAGGGTGTAACTTTGGGCCATGATTTAAATCACATATGGACTATATTTACAGGTCAAGGATGATAGTAAGAAAGGCCAAAGACATCATAAACTCTTGGATACTTTGGGCCCAAAACCAAGTAAGAAAAGTTGGCAAAATAGGGAGCCCAAGTCAATCAACTTGGAGACCCATTTTGGCCCAAGTTTAATGGAAAAGCTGCTGGATAAGCAGATTATTAATATGTGGTGTAAGATGGTCAAAATACCAAGAGAAGGTCGGCCAAGGTAGTAGCATAAAGAGGGGTCATAAGTAGCAAATATCCATTACTTTTAAATTGGAAAATTTATGCTTTCTCCCAACTTTATTGTTCTTCTTTCTACACCTTGCAAAACAGTTAAATAACTCTCCTAGGGTTCTTGGAGAAGCCTTATACCTTGAAGTAAGTGGTAAGTAAGTTTACACATGTGTTTAGTATAGTTTTCTTATGAAAAACAAGAAGTATATGTTAGTATGTTGGTGCCGGAATTTCTGGACAGATTGTATACTAAGGGTTCTTGTGTACTTTTCTTGTTAATTTAGAGGTCTTTCTCTTGTTGGCTGGCTTTATTATGTATTAGTACTTTTCTTGTTACTTAAGAGGTTTTTCTCTTGTTGGCTGGCTTTATTATGTATTAGTACTTAATTATGCAACAAATATTGGTTTTACGGTAGTGTAAAAAGGGCTGATTAACTGCTTTTACAGTCCATAAAAATGGGTCATTATAGGATATCGCAATTATGTGCTTCGTATGAACTTGTTGACTGTTGGAGAGCAAGATGTTTCTTCATGTCCTTAATAACTAATTTGTGGCTATTCTGAAACTAGTTCATAGCTGGTGGTATATATAAATGTTGCTGGAACAATTAGGTTAAGGTTGAAATCGATTTGGAATTGTTAAGGTCGAAAGGTAGCGAGGAAAGGTAACGTTATGCTGTCCATTTTTAGATTGCGCGGAATTGTGATGTGTTGTGCTTTGTGGGCTGTGTAAGGCTGTTATGGACTTAAAATAGGCTGTACATGATGTGTATTAGAAAAAACGATTAGGGGCGGAAAGGTTAAAAGAATGCGCCCGGGTTTATAAATACCCGCTTGCTGCCCATGTATTATTTTCTTATGTGATTGGGATGCCAAGGTGTGTATATTAGCTGCTAATACTAGTTTTATCACCTACTATGTTGTAGATAACTGTTTGAAGGAAGGGAAGGTTGTTTTGAGATAGTAAAGAAGTCCGACGACGATGTATGTAAGGTTATTTGATTTTGTACCATTTGGCATGAAACATAGATCCTTCCTTGGAACATAAAGGCACTTACAAACTCCGACAGAACTATTAACCGTGTCTCAATTCTTTGACATGTTCATATGATTCCATACATAGTCATTTTCAAATCTAGTTACATACATGAATACCAAGATACATGTATTCCTTTTTGCCAAATGAAGTTCACGAGGTGTTCCATTTCATATGCATTTCATTATTCATGTAACGTACTCTTTTTCCAATGTCATATTGTCTTATATAGTTATCTACATGTCACATGCTATATATATAGTCATACAGAGCTCCAATATTGTGACCACCAAAAGAACCATCTGAAAGGTAATTGAAAGATAATGTTTACAGTTTTCGGTAGGTGGTAGCCCCGAGGGGTTGAGTATAACCTAGCCAGGGGACGATCCTATCAGGGGGGTATCCCGAAGGGTTAAGTATAACCTAGCCAGGGACGAACCCAATACAGTTTCACCACTGATCAGTTGGTCATTTGTTTACAACTGTGCACAGATTTTACAGTACATATCTTACAGTAAAGGTAAAGTGATATAAAGAACATAAAATACATGATTCCACAGTATAACTAAGGGTGGTCCCTGATCTTCCACAAATGCATGGTTTCATTTGAGTTGTTACTTTATATAGAATATATCGTGCCTTACATACTCAGTACATTATCTCATACTGACGTCCCTTATGGGGGACCTGCATTTCATGCTGCAGGTACTGGTGCTAGTAGATCTCCCCAGTAGGAGTATAGGACATTCAGTTGTGGTTACCAAGCTCCAGGTTGCTTCGAAGCTTCGCATGTCTAGAGATTATATGTTTATATTGTTCAGTTAGTTGAGGTGGGTCCTGTCCTGACCCTTATCAGATGTTTCTATCTATTTAGAGGCTTTGTAGACTATGTAAAGCAAAGTGAAGTCATGTCTCGCACTTTAGACACCGTGGTCCCAACGGCCTAATCATATGCATCTCCTTTTTGCTTGTTATCACTATTTATATTCTTAAAGGCATGTCAAACATAGAAACCCCTTATAATATTTATAGAATGCATATAGTTACAAGTTTGTTCTCCCAAGCCTTATCGGCATCTGGTGCCGGTCCGCCCTACGGGACTTTGGGGCGTGACAACATCTAACTTGGAAAGACTAGTACTTACCTCGGACGTAGATGGATTCCCTTGGGCACCTCGGACGTAGATGGATTCCCTTGGGAAAGAGCCCTTTTGTATAGGCTAACCTACTCCTCCGTTCTCTCCAGCTTATGCAAAAGCAACCCTAGCTCTTCTTGCATTGAAGAAATCTCTACCTTATGTGTCTCTTTCACACAGTCGAGACATTGGGCCAGGATTTTGTTCATGGCAGATTGAATCTCCTCCCGCAACCCATCTAGGCCTTGTTCAACCTCCTCGAACTTCTGGTCGGCCTCCTCGAACTTCTCCAGCCAGTCGGCTATGGCTAATTCCACCTTGGCTAGCAGTGTCTCAAACTCCACCACGACCTCCCTTGATCGAGACCTCTGGCCCCTAGATTTCTCCTTACCAACTTGGGTGATCTCACTTTCTCCTTCCATTCCTCTTGATGTTCCGACGGTCTTCGAACCTTCGCTCTAATACGTACTATTATGGACTTTGTCGTAATTCCAGTGAACAATGCGGCCTAGAAAACTTTCAACGCTCACGTTTCTAGTCAGCCTAACTCTAATACCTAGCGGAACTTTGAATGATTAAGCAAAAGACTATGAAGGAACTAGGAAGATCTTGAGGAACAAAGAAAGAACTCTTTATTAGAGAACTTTTGAAAGCTTTATAATGCTTTGTGTGTTTTTCTCTATTGTTTGTTGATAAAAATGAGAAGCCTAGGGGGTATTTATACTAGTCCCCTTTCTAAATGAATGGCTAGGATCATTTTGATCCAATGGCTACAAATGCTACTCTAGAATCTTCCTACAAAAATATCTAAGATATTTACGAGGCGAGACTTTCTCTACACTTTCCTAGAGTCTTCTAGAAACTCCTAGGGCCTTCTTGCAAGATCTATATTTCTTTAGGGAATTCTAGAGAATTTCAAAGTTCTCCAGCTTGCCATGAACGTTTTTAAGTCATTTCTGGGCAGAATTCGGACGGCTCGTCACATAGGCATGGGCCACGACTGCCTTGTAAAACTCATGTGAAGGGGTACAGGCCGTGGCACCTGGATGTGTGGTGGTCAGCAATATTTTCTTATCTAAGTGAGTTGGGATGGACCAGTACACGATCCGTGTAACACTACACGGTTCGTGAAAGTGGCTATCAAAGTGATGTCGACGCTAACTTTTTCTCAAGTTTCCCAATTCCATTTTTTTGTCTAAGTCTTGCCTCATGGGCACCGCACACAGCCCTTGGAGTGCCACATGGCCAGTGAAGTCTTCAGTAAGACAACACTTTGCCAATTTTTCTATCCTTTCACTAATGATATTTTCGTAAATGCTAATTATCCTAATGTCCCTTTTTAACTTTTTAGGCTATCTTAAACTTCCTATAAGACCAAAAATTTAATCTTAAGGAACCAATTTCACTAGTCTCATCTCAATCACACTCCCAAATCATCTCAACAGCCTCCATCAAGCTCTAATTAAATTTCAAGGAAACCCAAGAACAAGATTGGATTCGAAGAACATTTCCAAGCCTCCATTCTTCCCAATCTCAATTCCAAGAAACTCTAGACCTAAAGAATGTGGTGTTGAACCATTGGGTACTTCCGTCATGTTTCATAAACCCTCTTTTAATTATTACTGCATAATTTAAAGTGGAGTTTATAAATGAGTTGACTAGTATGAACGTCAACCATGTGAGGGGTTCATACTTCACCACCTAGGATGATTGGGGTGTGAACAACATCAACTATGTGAGAGGTTTATACCTTGCCACCTAGGATGATTGGGGTGTCACTATCATCAACCAACCAAGTTTGGAAAGTTAGTTTGTTCTCTTCTTTACATATGATATTTATATGAGCATGATTCACTAAAGCATGTTTTACTTTAGCATCAATCATACATGCTATATTACTATATTATAGCTATTGTCTATTGTTACGCATTTTGATTATGATGCCTATTCCTTATTGCATCGCATTCCACATACTTAGTACATTCAAATGTACTAACACAAACTCTTGCCTACATTATATCACCATGTAGGAATTGGTGCCTGAGTTGATCCCCCTCCTACACGTGGCTAGGCGGTGCTATTAAAAGCTTGTTGGTGAGTCCTCTGTTTCGGGGACTTTATTCTATATTGCTATTTTATGTATTAAGACACTATCTTTTGCTATATTGACTATGAGGGTGAGCCTGGTAGCTCTGTCTTGGCCCCGCTCTATCTATGTACTTAGAGGTGTATATTGGACAAATGTGTATTTGTGATATGAGCTGTAACTCCTTGTTTTGGTAATGTAGTTGTTTTTGCAAGAGTTTACCATAGCCTCATTGTCCTTTTTTAATATATATGTCTTTTGTATGCTTCCACGACCAAGGATGTGTTATAATAAGTAAAGAGGCTTGATTGGGGATCATTTGGGTTCCCCATTCGCCATGTCACTTCCAGGACCTAGTCTTGGGTCGTGACAAACATGGTATCAGAGCACGAGGTTGATAGATCATCAGAGTCCAACACAGCGCATCGATTAGAGTCCTGTTTGTGGTTGGGAGGTGCGCCATGACTATATATAGGATGCTATGAGGCGTTGTAGGAAATGTTTCCCTTCTTCATGTCCTAAGTCGTTCTCTAGAGTTGTGCTAAGTATTTCCCCCCTAAAGATTTTTCTTTGTAATGCTAGATGATGCCGAATATTAGAGGAAGAAGGACCCAAACTCCTGAGGAGCAACCTACCAATGGTGAGCTCCGGGATCCCCTTACTATTCTTGCCCAAGTGATGGCCAACCAAGTCTAACAAGGGGCCCAAGCCGCTCATGCTACTACCCTAGGAGCTAAGGTAAAGGACGTCATGAATATGAATCCTCTGATTTTCCATGGGTCAAATGTGGATGAAGATCCACAAGAATTTATCGATGAAATCTACAAAATCTTATATATCATGGGTGTTGGACCGAATGAAAAGGCGGAGTTGGTGGCATACCAACTCAAAGTGGTCGCTCCAATTTGGATTGATCAATGGAAAGGTGAGAAGGGTAATGGCTACGTGGATCTTTGGGAGGAATTCAAATTAGCCTTCCTTAATCGCTTCTTCCCTCTTGACCTTAGGGAAGAAAAGTTATTTGATTTTATGAACTTAAAACAAGGTGGTATGAGGGTGAGGGAGTATGACCTCAAATTTAATCAACTTTCAAAGTATGCTCCTCACTTGGTGGTTGATCCTAGGTCAAGGATGAATAATTTTGCTATGGGGTTTTCTGACTTAGTAAGTGAAGAATACCGGTCTTCCTTGGGGCCATGAGGCCAAGAGGGCCCAATTTGAGGGTATGTTCCATAACAGTGCTAGATTTCACCAATGCCAAAGGCCTTCCGATACTACTAATAGGGGATTTGCCAATGACTTCCCTAGGCCTAATGGTGTGGGTGGAGTGGCTACAATAGAGATGTGTCCTATATGTGGAAAAAAGCATGGGGTTATACGTTTGGAGGGTTCTAATGCATGCTTTGAATGTGGGGAGCTTGGTCACAACAAGGTAGATTGTCCAAGAAGCCGTGGTAAGGGTCATAGTACAAATGCAGTTCCATTGGGTAAAGGTGCGCCTCAAGGTGGTGCCCCAAGGCACAACCAGTTTTATGTCTACATGGGAGGCAAGGGGTTTGTGCAGTTCCTGACGTTGTTACCGTTATGTTTAAAATCTTTGATCTTGATATGTATGCTTTGATTGATCTGGGTGCTACCCTTTCCTTTGTTACTCACTGGTTACAAAAAACTTCCACGTTGAGTCAGAGTTGTTGCATGAGTCTTAAGAGGTGTCTACTCCTATAGGTGCATCAATTAATGCTAAGAAAGCGTCTAGAAATTGTCCGATTTGTGTCTTGCATAAAATATTACCTTTTGATCTTGTTGATTTTGATGTTATTCTTGGGATGGATTGGTTGCACACTTACTATACTTCCATTGATTGTAGAACCTGTTGGGTCATGTTTCACTTCCCAAATGTACCCGTCCTAGTGTGGGAAAGTCCTTATGTGGTGGTAAAGGATAGATTCATTTCATGCTTTAAAGCCCGTAGGTTGAGTTCCAAAGGGTGTTTGTATCATCTTGTGAGAGTCAAAGATGTGGAGTCCAAAGTCCCTTCCATAGAGTCGATTTCGATTGTAAATGAGTTTCTTGATCTCTTCCCAAATGACCTTCACGGTGTCCCTCCCGAATGGGAGATAAAATTTGTCATAGATCTCCTTCCCGATACTCAACTTATCTCCATTCCTCCTTATCGCATGGCCCCGCTGGAGTTGATGGAGTTAAAGGAATAATTGAAAGATTTGTTAGAGAAGGGATATCTTAGGCCTAGCTAATCACCTTGGGTTGCACCGATGTTGTTCATAAAGAAGAACGATGGGTCACTTAGAATGTGCATTGACTATCAACAACTCATTAGGGTCATTATAAAGAATAGGTATCCTCTTCCAAGGATCGATGACTTTTTTTACCAATTGCTAGGGGCTAGCTTTTTGTCTAAGATTGATCTTCGGTCCACGTATCATCAAGTGAAGGTGAGGCAGTATGATATTCCCAAGACAACCTTCTAGACTAGATATGAACATTATGAATTCATGGTGATATCTATTGGGTTAACTAATGTACCAGCCATCTTTATGGAATTAATGAATAGGGTCTTCAAACCCTACCTTGATTCCTTTATTGTGGTCTTTATTGATGATATTTTGATCTATTCACATATTAGGAAGGGGCATATGGGGAATTTGAGGGTTTTTTTCAAAGACTGCGGGAAGAGAAATTGAATGCTAAATATGAGAAGTATGAATTTTAATTAAAAGAGGTTGCATTCTTTGGTCATAAGGTGTCAGGGGAATTAGGAATTGGCCTTGGATATTGACCCCGTCGGATATTAGGAGCTTCTTGGGCCTTGCGGGTTACTATAGAAGGTTCATGAACGGGTTCTCCTCCATTGCTTCCCCTATTACAAAATTGACTCAAAAGAAGGTTAAGTTTGTGTGGACCGATGAATGTGAGAAAAGCTTCCAAATATTGAAAGATAGGCTCGTGTCCGCTCTTTTATCGTCAATATCGGATGGGCTTGAGGGTTTTGTCGTGTATTATGATGCATCTAGGGTTGGTTTTGGTTGTATACTCATACAAAATGTTAAGGTCGTAGCCTATGCTTCTAGGAAACTCAAAGTGCAAGTAAAGAACTACCCTACCCGTGATCTTGAATTTGCCGCTGTGGTGTTTGCATTAAAGATTTGGCATCATTATTTGTATGGGGTGCATGTTGATGTCTTCACCGATCATAAGAGTCTCCAATATGTCTTCACTCAAAATGATCTTAACTTGGGGCAAAGAAGGTGGATAGAACTTCTTAAGGACTATGACGTGACTGTGCATTACCACCAGGTAAGGCAAATATTGTGGCAGATGCTTTGAGTCGGGTGTCTACGGGTAGCCTAGCTCATATGGATGGTGGTGATAGAGAGATGGCTAGGGAGGTGCTTAGATTTGCTTGGTTGGTGGTAGGGTTCCAAGATGTGGGTAGTGGTCTTGTTATGGTTGATGGTTCCAAATCTTCATTAGTTGATTAGGTGTTAGCAAAACAAGATCTAGACTCCTCCTTTATTGAGTTAAATGCTTTGGTGAAAGAGGGCAAGATAGAGGTTCTCTCCCAAGGGGGATATGGGGCCATTATATACCAACGTAGGTTTTGTGTGCCTTGTGTTGATGGTTTGTGGGAGAGAATTCTTGATAAAGCCCATAATTCCTCTTATTCTATGCATCCCCGTTCCACCAAAATTTATAGAGACTTGAGGGAAATGTATTGGTGGGGAGGCATGAAGGGGGGCATTGCCAAATTCATTTTGGTTGCCATAGTTGTCAACAAGTCAAAACCGAACATCAAAAGTCGATTGTCCTAACCCACGATATAGAGATCCCTACTTGCAAGTGGGAGGGTATTGTTATTGATTTTATGGTTAGATTGCCCAAGACTAGAAAGGGTTTTGATTCCATATGGCTGGTGGTTGATATGATGACAAAATTGGCTCATTTTTTATCGGTTAAGACCACATACAGGGACGAAGAGTTTGCAAGGTTGTACGTCCATGAGTTAGTGAAGTTACATGGGGTTCCTTTATCTATCATATCGGATCGGGGTGCATAATTCACTTCACACTTTTGGTTGTCTTTTTAGATGGGTCTTGGTAAAAAAGTTCACCTTAGTACAACCTTTCATCCCCAAACTAATGGCCAAGCTGAAAGAACCATTCAAACCCTTGAAGACATGCTTAGGGAATGTGTATTGGAGTTGAGAGGTAGTTGGGATGACCATCTTCCTTTGATTGAATTTGCATACAACAATAGCTATCACTCTATCATCGGTACGGTTCATTTTGAGGTATTTATGGGAGGCAATGTAAATCATCGATCGGTTACTTTGAGGTAGAGAGGTGGCCTTATTGGGACCGGATCTAGTTAAGATGCTTTGGAGAAGGTTAGAATGATTAGAGAAAGGTTAAGAATGGCCCAAAGTCATTAAAAATCTTATGTCGATGTGAGAAGAAGGGACCTTGAATTCAAAGTGGGTGATTGGGTTTATTTAAAGGTTTCTCCAATGAAAGGTGTGGTCCATTTCGGTAAGAAGGGGAAATTGAGTCCAAGGTATGTTGGTCCTTATGAGGTCTTGAAAAGGGTTGGCAAGGTAGCGTATGAGTTAAAGTTGCCTAGTGAAATGAACTTGGTTCATCCGGTGTTCCATATCTCTATGTTGAGGAAATATGTGGGTGACCCCAATGCCATTGTGCCTCTTGAGGTGGTGGGTCTTGTTGAGGATAACTTAACTTATGAGGAGGTACTAGATCGGATTTTAGATAGGCAAATGAAGATATTAGGGAACAAGGAGGTGACATCCTTTAAGGTCCTTTGGAGGAACCAACAAGTGGAAAGAGCTACATGGGAGGCCGAAGCGGACATGCAGAAATGATATCCTTATCATTTCCACTCCACTTTAAATTTGCATAACTCTTAGCATATTTTTAACTGGGTGGGCTACAACATGTCAAATGAAAGCCCTTTGAGTTAGCTTCGCAATGCACTTGGTTTTATCTCATTCCAATGTCGCATAGAGTTATGACTGTTTTCGTGAGAGCCTCCCGTGCAATGAAGACCCACGGCTACCCATACAGGCAGTGTGGCCTTGTACGGGTCATGGGAAATGTTTTAGGATAGAAAATTGCATGGTGAGGCTAATTCTTGATCCACGACTAGTGGCACGGGTTGTGTGACTTACCACTGGTCGTGAGGAGGGGCGTGGATGTGTTTTAGGAGGCCTGGATAGGCATGGGTGGCATTGGAAGCTATTGCATTGGCGACAACTGCCTTTTATGGCTCGAATGAAGGGGTACCGGCCGCGGCACCTAGGTGTGTGGTGGACAGTAACATTTTGTTGTGTATGTGAGGTGGGACGGACCAGTACACGGTCCGTGAAAGTTGTCGTCTAAGTGATGTCAATGCTAACCTTTTCTCAAGTGTTCCAATTCAATTTTTCTGTCTATGTCTTACCTCACGGGCACTCCACACGACCCGTAGAGTGCCACACATCCAGTGAAGTCTTCAGTAAGACAACACTTTGCAAATTTTTCTATCCGTTCACTAATGGAATTTCTAATTATCCTAATGACCCTTTGTGACTTTTTAGGCTATCTTAACCTTCCTAGAAGACCTCAATACCAATATTTTCACTACTTTCATCTCAATAACACTCCCAAATCCTCTCAAGAGCCTCCATCAAGCCCCAATTCAATTATAAGGAATCCCAAGAACAAGATTGGATTCCAAGATCATTCCCAAGCCTCCATTCTTCCCAATCTCAATTCCAAGCAAATCTAAATCTAAGGTATATGATGTTAAACCATTGGGTCCTTTCAACCATGTTGCCTAAACCCTTGTTTTAATTAGTATTGCATGATTTAAAGTGGAGTTTACAAATGGGTTTGCTAGTATTAACATGTCTATGAACTATGTTAAAGCTATGTAAAGTAGTGATTATTTTGCTATGTTGCGAGCTATATATCTTGGATCTATTATAAGTTTTGATGAGAGATTTGATGTGGATGTCTTGTGGGTGTTGAAAGGCATTCATTGATGATTTTACAATAGATTCTCATGCATGACTTCATGTCTAAATTTCATGCTCTTTTACCCCGATTACAGATACCCAAGGTGTTTGATAAAATGTTCGGTTATGGTTTCTTGAGAATTTGAAGATCCAAAGTGTGAGATATGATTTGAATGATAATAATGATGGAATGAGCTTATATACATGATAAATTCTATATAAAGTGTTACATTAGACCATACTTAATCGAGGCGAGGGTTTGTACTCATCAGCCATGTGACGGGTTAGTACTTTACCACCTAGGATGATTGGGGTATGACCATCATCAACCGAGTTGGGGATTTGTACTCATCAACCATGTGAGGGTTTTATACTTCACTACCTAGGATGACTGGGCTGTGACCAACATCAACCATGTGCGGGGTTATACTTCACAACCTAGGATGATTGGGGTGTGACCAACATCAACCATGTGAAGGGTTTATACTTCACCACCTAGGATGATTGGGGTGTGATCAACATCAACTATTTGAGGGGTTTATATCTCGCTACTTAGGATTATTGGGGTGTGACCATCATCAACCAACAACGATTGGAAAGCTAGTTTGGTCTCTTCTTCACATATGATATTTATATGAGCATGATTTACTCAAACATGTTTTGCTTTAGCATCGATCATACATGCCCTATTACTTTATTATGCCTAGTGTTTAAATTTTCGCAAATTTTGAGTATGATGTCTATTCCTTGTTATATTGCATCCCACATACTTAGTACATTCAAACGTACTAACACATACTCTTTCCTACATGATATCACCATGTAGGAATTGCTGCCCATGTTGATCCCCCTCCTCCATGTGGCTAGGCGGTGCTATTCCAAGCTTGTTGGTGAGTCCTCCATTTCGGGGACTTTAGTTTATGTTGCTATTATCTATGTATGAAGACACTATCTTAAGTTCTATTGACTATGAGGGTGATCCCGGTAGCTCTATCTTAGCCCCGCTCTATCTATGTACTTAGAGGTGTATGTTGGACAACTGTGTATTTATGATAGGACCCAAACCATCATGTTTTAGTTTCCAAATTAGCCTATTATAGAATGGAGGGGAGATGGTGTTGCACCTAAGGGGAAGTTTATTTCTTATCTTAGAGCTACAAAGTTAATTTCTAAAACGTGTATCTACCACCTCGTACGAGTTAAACCTGATGATATCAAGCCTCCTACTGTTGAGTCAATCCCAATTGTGAGTGAGATTCAACTTGTTCTTCCTGAGGATTTATGTGGAGTCCCTCATGATAGGGAGATCAACTTTGGGATTGTTGTTCTTCCTGATACGCAGCCTATGTGAATTCCACCTTATAAGATTGCCCTTGCTGAGTTGAAAGAGCACTTGAAAAACTTGTTGGAGAAGGGCTTTATTTGTCACCACGCAAGCCTAGGGCCTAGACGTGACAAGTGAATTGGGAACTCGAAGGGACCCCAAACAAACCTCTTAGCTTATCATCACACATCATTGGTTGCAGAAGCAAGTAAAAGACATTATTAGATTAGAAAGAAGGGTAAAAGGACTAAGGGAAAAGCTTTCATAACATGAACAACAAGAAAAATAGAGTCAAGGCTCATAACATAGTTACATAACTTGTCCAATAACATCTCTACTTTATAGATAAGGAGCTGGGGACAATTCAAGGTACCGGGCTTACCCTCATTATCTAAGTATACAATAAGGAAAAAGTGTAGCAATACATAGCATCAGAACATAGACCAATGTCTCCGAATGGAGGACTCATCGACTAGCTTGAATAGATACCACTAGCCACATGGATGAGGAGGATGGTCAAATGGAGCTCCGGTTCCTACATGGTAACACCATGTAGGCATAGAGTATACCTTAGTACGTTTGAATGTACTAAGTATGTAGGATGCAATACAATAAGAGATAGGCAAGATGGTCGAAATGCATAACCATAAGCAATGAATAGCATACTAACAATATGACATGTATGAATTATTCCTGAAGTAAAATATTCTTATATAGAACATATTATGTAGATAAGAAGGGACCATCATCATTGACCTAGAAACTAGTACTCGGAATCCAAGGATTAACACCCCTTGTTAGTGGTTGAGGTATCAACCCCTCAACATGGTTAATGGACACCACACCCTCAATGATAGTGGTTGGGGTATCAGCCCCTCAACAAGGTTAATGGACTTAACACCCTCCATCATAGTGGTCGAGGTAACAACCCCTCAACAAGGTTAATGGACTTCACACCCTGCATCAAAAGAGTCAAGGTATCAATCCCTCAATAAGTTTAATGGACATCACCCCCTCCATCCTAGTGGTCAATGTATCAACCAAACAACAAGGTTAATAGATACCGCACTCTCCATCAAAGTGATCAAGGTATCAACCCTGCTACATCTTTATGGTCAACAACATTATAGAAGATCATCTTGAAATCAACACATAAATACCATACATTCATCATCATAAAAGTCACTAAACTTATATGTCATGTATTAGGCCTTCAACAACTTAAGAATAATAATTCGGGCATTTTACCAGACATTTAGCGGGTGTGTAGTGCTAGTATAGAACTGTGCAAATCAAGAGTGAAATCATGCTAGAAATTCAATGCAAAACCATCAATAGGTACTTGGTAATACCCCCAAATAATATACATCAAAATCCTTCTCAAATCTCATAATAGATCTTAGATTCGTAGATCAAAACATGCTAAAACAATCACTATTTCATGAAACCCCAGCATAGTGTGCAGTGAAATTCATAATAAGTAAGACCCATAAGTAAATCAACTTTACATAATGCAATTTTAGGAGAAAGGAAGCATGAGCATCATGGGTTAAAGGAACCCATGAAATAAACCTATGTACCTGGACTATGGAAAATCTTTGAAGAGATTTCAAATGGTGGAGACTTGAAATTTGAGTGAAATCCTTAAGATCCAGAAAGGTTTTTGCACTTTAATTTAGGGTGGAATATTTATCTAAGAGCTTGAATAAGTATTGGGGAATGTCTTGGATAATATAAAGGTAAAATATCGCTAAAGTATAGCTATTTTCTTGTATGGGAAGGCTTAGGCCCAAGACCCAAAAACCTTAGACCGGAACATAAAAACTGGACAAATTTAACAGATTGGCGCACCCTAGGAAAAATTGAAAATTGAAATCGCAAACTTTGAAAAAATTTAAATTGCGAATCGTTCACTCTATAATCGGGGTTAGACCCATTTTTCACTCGATTTGACCTTCTCAACAAGAATGTGAGTCGAATTTTTGAAATAATGCATGGATTTTGTAATATATATAAATTACGATTTTGGGCATTTTCGATGCACATTTTCGGGCACTTTTCGGGTTGTTTCTTTATTAGGCCCAGTGTTTCTCCTTGGGGTTCTCCCATTCTATTTGTACGAAAGAAAGATGGGTCTCTCAGGATGTGTATAGATTACAGGCAAATCAACAAGGTCATGATCAAGAATAAATGTCCTCTTCCCAAGATAGATGATTTGTTTGACCAACTACAGGGTGCCTATCGCTTCTCAAAGATAGACTTTGATTGCTCAACCATAGTTGAAGGTGAGAAAGTATGATATCCAAAGACAGCCTTCAGGACTAGATGTGGCCACTTTGAGTTCTTGGCCATGTCCTCTGGGTTAACGAATGCACCTGCAACCTTTATGGATTTGATGAATAGATTGTTCAAACCATTGAACCTTAAGGACCATGAGTTGTATGCCAAGTTTCCAAAATGTGAGTTTTAGCTCAAATCAGTGTCTTTCCTAGGCAATGTTGTTTCGGGTGATGGCATTCGAGTAGATGCCCAGAGGATTGAAGTAGTTAAGAATTAGCCAAAACCAACCTCTTCTACTGACATAAGAAGTTTATTAGGACTGGCAGGCTAATATCACAAGTTTGTTGACAAATTTTCTTCCCTATCTACACCATTTATTAGATAAATAGAGAAAAATGTTAAGTTTCAGTGGTTTGAGGAATATGAGAGGAGCTTCTAAGAGTTGAAGACTAAATTGACTACTGCACCCATTTTCACTTTGCTGGATGGGTTGGAGGACTTTTTAATATATTGTGATGAGTAAAGAGTTGTGCTGGGTTTGGTGTTGATGCAGAGAGGGAAACCGGTAACCTATGCTTCCAAATAACTTAAGGTTCATGAGAGGATCTATCTGACCCATGGTCTTGAGTTTGCAGCGATGGTGATTGCACTTAATATCTGGCGTCACTACATGTATGGAGTGCATATGGATGTCTTCACTGACCATAGGAGCTTGTAGTATGTCTTGAGCCAAATGGAGCTTAACTTTTGATAGAGGAGATGATTAAAGTTGCTCAAAGATTATGACATGAGCATCCTCTACCACCCAGGTAAAGCTAACATTGTTGTTGACGCTCTTTGCAGGTTGTCAATGCATATCACGACCCATGTTGAGGAAGTAAATAAGGAGTAGTAAAGGAACTGCATAGATTGACTCGATTAAGAGTTCAACTCAAGGAAAATGATGAGGAAGGATTTAATGTTTAGAGTGAATCTGCATCATCTTTATTGGTAAAGTAAAGGTGAAACAAGATCGAGATTCTATCATACTCCAATTGAAGGAGGTTGTCCACAAACATAAAGTGATGGCTTCTCTAAAAAGGGAGATGGAGTATTGAGATACAAAAGTAGGTTATGTTGTCCCGATGTTGATTTTGTTTGAGAGAGAATCATGGTTAAAACTCATAGATCTACGTATTACATTCTTCTTGGTTCTACTAAGATGTACCACGATTTGAGAGAACCCTATTATGTAATAGCCCATATTGAGATGAGATGTTCCATATTGGCAAAACACAGGAGAGATATTGGGTATATAAGTAAAGTTCTAGTCTACATATTGTGAGATGTCTTTTGCGGTGAGTCCAAAGGGACATATTTGTGATGGCCTAGGTCTAAGAGTGGAAAATACTTCATAGTGATAGGTCAGGTTATTTCAAATGGTATCAGAGCCACTGCTGTGTAAGCTTTGTCAATGTGGGGTAGAGTTTAACTGAGTTTAGGCAAATCCCAGTGAGGTGGGGAAAACCTCAGTGCTGAGTCTATGTGAATCCTAAGGGGTAGGGAAAACCTCAGTTAGGACATTGAGTCCACAGCAGAATGTATCTAGCAACCTATATTGAGATGAGATGTCCAAAATCAGCAAAACATAGGAGAGATGCTCGATATATAAGTAAAGAAATGGTCTATATGTAGTGAGTCACCTTTTGGGGTGAGCCCAAAAGGGGGATGAGTACTAACCCTCATCTAGGTTGATGAGTACTAACCCCCATCTAGGTTAGTGATGATGATGCCCCATCACTTAGGTGGATGAGTACTAACGCTCATCTAGGTTGATGAGTACTAACCCCCATCTAGGTTAGTGATGATGTCGCCCCATCACTAGGTGGAGATGTACAAACCCTTCACTAGGTTATCCGGGCGCCTAGGGGGATTGGGCATGGTCGAGTTCTACACTTTACATAGGATTCATCATATGGTCTAATACAACACTTCATATAGGAATAATCATATACATAAGCTCATTTCATAATCATAACATCATTCATATCATATCTCATGGTTAGGATCTTCAATTCCTCAAGAAACGATAACCAGATATTTTATCAAACATTTTAGGGGTGTGTAATGGGGGCAAAAGACCATGAAATTTAGCAATGAAATCATGCAAGAAAATTTATTGTAAAACCATCAATCAAAACCTTGCAACCCTCCCCACCAAGACAATAACATCTAAACCCCTGATCAAAACTTACAATAGATGAAAGATAGATAGCTCACAACATAGCAAAATAGTCACAACTTTACATAGCTTTAACATAGTTTATAGACATGTTCATACTAGTAAACCCATTTTTAAACTCAACTTTAAATCATGCAATTTAGGAAAAAGGAAGCTTAGTATCATGGGTGAAAGAAACACATGAAAGAAACCCACATACCTTAGGTCTAGAGTTACTTTGAATTGAGATTGGGAAGAATGGAGGCTTGGAAATGATCCTTGAATCCGATCTTGTTCTTGGGTTTCATTGAAATTGAGTCGGACCTTGATGGAGGCTTTCGAGAGATCTAAGAGTGCATTTGAGAAGAGAGTAATGAGTTTGATCATTTGAAATGTTTTTTAGGTGTTTTAGAAAGGTTAACTTAGCATTGGAAGTCTAAGAAAGTCAATAAAATAACTAAAATTTATGAAAAATGCCATTAGAGAACAGATGGAAAAATTTGCAAAGTGTCATCTCGTTAGAGACTTCACTAGCCATGTGGCACTCCATGGGTCATGTGGAGTGCCCATGTGAAGTGCCTTACTGAAAAAAATGGAAGGTGGGAAACTTGGAAAAATTGACATCTCATCACTTTGACGGACCGCTTCACGAAACGTGTGGTGTTACACGGACCGTGTAATAGTCCGTCCCGCTTCACTTAGACAAAAAAATGTTGCAGGACACCACATGCATAAGTACCACAGCCCATCCCACTCTACACGGCTCGTCAACAGTGCCCGTGGCACCACTCTTAGCCATATTTTGCCCAATTTTCAACAAGCTCCCTTTGGCACACCTTGTGGCCATCACCGCGGTGAATGGTGAGCCAAATAGCCTATAACATTGGTCGTGCCACCTTTCTTAGTGCCAAAAATGGCCTTTTCCAACCCCAGATACCCCAAACGGCTCATCAAAGGCCACACAGGCCGTCAAACAGTCCATGTGACAACACTGCACAGGAGGGCCTCACGAAAACGATCATAACTCCTTCGTCTGACCTCAGAATGAGGTGAAACCAAGTATGTTGCAAATATAACTCAAAGGGCTTTCATTTTACATGTCGTTGTCCACCTAGTTCCAAATGTTCCAAGAGTTTTGTATGAACCATCACCCAAAACTCAACTCTTACAGAAGTCTTGGACTGATTTCACTAAAATTTAGGGTGATGTTGTCGGGGAATACGTCTATGTTCTTGACATGATTTCACTATTAGTTAATTCATGTATTAGTTTATAGATTCTCTTGTATTTTACTTTTACTTTTGTATTTGTTATTTAGTTTTGTTTGCAAGGTACACTAGGTTTGTATGCCCAACACAAAGAGAAAAGGAAATCCCTTAATTCCAATCAATTTGGAGATCCACGGAATCACAAGAAGAATAGCCCAACAGAATGAGGATATTGCATTTGGTGAAGCCATTAGTCAACATTACAAAGATGTAGGTAGAGATGAAAACCCAACACAAATGGAGAATAGGCCACATCATAGGGCTTTCAATGAAAATGCCTATGGATGGAACCAATATAGGTTGAACCCTATGGCTATGGATGTTGTTGGAGCTATAGTGTTGCTACCTCTAGCGGACAACAATACATTTACTGTGTCTAATTTTATTTCACAAATTCTTGAAAATCATGGTTTTTTTATGGGGCTGTCTTTGGAGGATCCATATAGACATCTCCATAATGTCATATTTGTTTGTAAGAGTGTGATAGGTACACAGAATTTTTCGATGGATGTAGTTGGTTTGAGAGTGTTCCCTCTATCTTTGACTTGAAATGTGACTATTTGCTTGTCCGATCTTTCACAAACTTCAATCACAAGTTTGGCAAAGCTACAAAGAACCTTTTCGGAAAGGTATTTCCCAATGTCCAAGAAGTTTAAGCTCAAAGATCACATAAACAATTTTAAGAATTTGCCAAGTGATTCGATTGATACTACGTGGGAGAGGTTCACAAATTCTTGAGGATAGTTCTGGACCATAAGATTGTTGATGATTCCTTAGTAGAGATCTTTTATCAGCCGCTTGATGAGAATATTCAAGCTTGTGCCAATATAATCATGGGAGGCATGTTTCTTGATCCACCTTTTGCAAGAATTACCGAAAGAATGGAGGAAGTGGTTAAAACAAATAGAGCATGGGGGCAATGAGAGAGAGGTGCTACTAAATCTTCTTGCGTGATGAACACCAACAACGAGCAAGCCATGGTGAATGACGAGATCATGCAATAACTTGCTCAACATAGCATAAGTATGGACTTGTTATTAAAGCAAAACCAAGCGACTATTCAAGCAGTGACCTACCAACCGCCTAAGGTACTCATGTACAAAGAACTATTCTTTGATGAAGATGATTGCTTCGAGAGTAACCAACCAGCGAGTTTCCGAAACAACCCCAAGGGTCCAACACGGACTATTAGAGGGAAAGTTCTAGAAATCAAGATGGGAACTACAATCGCAAGGGAGAGTATAGAGATGGCCATGGTGGTTATTATGAAAAGGAAAGAGCACCGGAGGCCGAATGGGGATGAAGAGATGGTTATAGAAATGGTCCCTATGGTCTCCTTACAACCGTGATGTCGGGTCTAGAACTTCTAGGATTAAGGAAATCTTTGACAAGTTGTTGAAGAGGGCCGACCACCAAGATGAGACCTTAAAAGTAATGAAATTGGATATTTCAAGGATAAACCAAAAGATAGAGTCTCATCCGATATCCATTAAACAATTAGAGCAACAATGTAGCCAAGTTTCTTCTTAATTGAACAAACACCAAAAGGGTACTTTGCCAAGTAACATGGTTCAAAATATAAAGAATGATGTGCATTGTATGGAGGTCATAACAAGAGTTGGGAAGAGCACCATAAATCCCCCCATGCTGATGGTTGATGATGAAGCTTGTGAGAAGGGTGTTGATTAAAAGGTTGACGTCGCTGAAGAAGGTTTGGAAATAAACAAGATGCGAAGTGAAGAACTGAATGGGAAAGAAAGAGCAAAGAAGATCTAAAAACCTCCCCCACCTTTTCCTCAAAGACTCAAGAAAAAGGAGGAAGATGGTAAATTCAAACACTTCCTTTCAATCATAAAACAATTGTCTATCAACATCCCACTATTAGAAGCTTTGGAGAAGATACCCAGGTATGCCAAGTACATGAAGTATTTGGTGACAAAGAAGTGCAAGTTGAAATAAGAGCTTTCGCAAGAGCTCCAACTATGTAGTGCCATCATGACCAAATATCTAGTCCAAAAGAGGGAGAATCCCGGTGCATTCACTATTCATTGCACCATTGGTGATATAGAATTTACAACGACATTATGTGACTTAGGAGAAAGTATTAATTTAATGTCTCTTTCCATTTTTGCTTGGTCTTGGTACTCCTACTCCTACGAGAATGTGGTTACTCATGGCGCATAGAATTATCAAAAAGAAAGAAGGGATAATTTTTGATGTTCATGTAAAAGTTTATAATTTCATCTTCCTTGCTGATTTCGTGATCCTTGATTATGACGGTGATTTCGAAGTGCCCATTATATTTGGAAAGCCTTTTTTGGCCACTGGAGAGCCTTGCTGGATGTGGACTCCATTCAATTTTGGTTCGGGATCAATGATGCAAAGGTAGTTTTTGTCATCCGCCAATCAAAGAAACACGCAGATGAGTTCAAGAGTTAAATATGGGCCATTGAAGATTTTTTATGGTTGGTGATGATCAAGTCGAGCCACGACATTAAACAAGATGCTTCTGGGGAGGCTACCCAAGTATGTTTTATGCTTTTAGCTTATTTTAAGTTTATCTTGGCTGTGTGAATTGTTAGGTAGCAGATTGATGTTTGTTTTGATTTTTTTAATACATTGAATATGTTGTAATGTTTTGAAGATTGGTATTTTGAGTTTTGTTTGCAGGTGTGAATCAAGTGCTGAAAAGTGTGAAGGAAATGGAATTTCAAGCGTCCTCTATGACTAGGCCTACGAACCGTAGTCAATGCTACCACTCGTAGTCATGCCTCAAAGAGGTAAACAATATTTGATTAATGTTGGCACATACAGTACGAGCCAACCATACGATTTGTAGTACAGGCTACGAGTCATAAGGGGGGTTTGTAGTACCCAGGTATGAATTTTGAATTTTTCTAAGTATTTAGATCTGCTATAAGACCATGACCTATGAGTCGTAGGAGACCTTATAACTCGTACACATGGTTTCGTTGCCCCGATTTGCAGAATTTTTAAAGATGACTGGGTTGAGTTTATGAGGGGTCAAAATTCATTTAAGCCCTAATTTCTCTTATTTTAAATGGTTTATTCCCCCCAAAGCTTTCCCAAAACCCTTTTCTATTATTCCGACCATTTGTTTCATCAACCACATCAATTTGAGGGCAAACTTTTCTGGCAGGTTAACTACTCTAGGGTTTCGACATCCCTTTTTTCCCTTCATTACAACCAATTTCTCTTCATCATCCCAAGTGGTATGTTTTCTTTGTTAAGTTGTGTAAAATCATGTTATGACTCTCGTATATTGTTGGATGGTTGTGTGTTTATTGAGGATGTTGAGAATACCATTGAGAATATGTTTTTGTACATATGATTTTGTAAATTTTATAGTGGGGTTTGGTTGACTAAAGTGTCCTAGTATCTTTTTGATTGGTGAAATCACCTTCGTTGGTTGATTGTAATGTTAACATCTTGATCATATGGGTGTAGTTCATGATTGTTGGTTGATAAATTTCTGAATAAATGTCAGGATTGCAATTGGGTTGATGTTAGTATGTTTGGAATATGATTTAGCAATTGAGATACCCATTGTATGGCTTTGTTTTGAACTCCTTTAAACTCCTATCATTGTTGGTAAGTGCTGATAATTGTGAGCTCGGCGATCATTTGATATTGGATATTTTTTTAAGGTGATTGGCAAGTGTTTTTATTTATTTTCATCAAGAATATATCTTTATGGGATAAGTTTTTACTTGGGTCAACATGTTTGAGTAATGGGATTGTTTCTGTGCTTGAGCTAGTGTTTATATCTTGCTTTGAAGCTGTTTATTTTTAGTTGGAATGATTTGGGATATTTGTGGTGATGGTATAGGCACTACGGGTGAATGTTCTTTCTACCTATGAGGCCTTCTTACAACTCATAGGATGTCCTACGAGTCATAGTGTCCCTTTGTAGGGAACAACAGTAACCTATGGTTCCTTATTTACAATACAAGACCTGTCTATGGGTCGTAGTGTCCACAATTAACCAGAGTCTGGGACTCGTAGGACCTGTCTTGTGCTTGTAAGTATTATGTTATCTGCTTAAAACCCAGGCTACAACTTCTAGGTGAAACAACACCAAAAAGTTCCCAAAAATGTGCCTTGGAAGTGCACGGAATTGTAATTTCCATATATCTCATAATCAGTATGTGATATCGAAAATGCGACTTCATATTCTTGATCAGTGGGTCAAATTGAGTGGGGAATGGGTATAATCCTAAATTTAGGGTAAAAGAATAACAATTTCATTTTCCCTAAAATTAATTTCCAATGAGCTCTGCGCCCCTGGATGTGGCCATGGAGCGTAGATGTGTATTTTGTTGACTGTTTCGCTTGTTCTGTCCAAGATTTTTTAGTATTGGGCCTAAGTCCTCTCATGTGTAAAAATACCTATACATAGCCATATTTCACATTTATATCATTCAAGACATTCTCCAATACTCACTAAAACACTTAGACTCATATTTCACGCTACAACTAATTTCCCAAAACTCATCAAGATCTAAGGATTTCGCTGAAGCTTCAAGTCTCGGTCTCCAATATTCATCAAGTTATTCTCCAAAGTCAAGGTAAGTGGGTTTCAACTATTGGTTCCTTTCAACCATGGTGCCCAAGATTCCATTCCATCTAATTTATATGCTTTTAAGTTGATTTTACATATGGGTCTATTATTATGAATTTAACTATGAACTATGTTGAGGTTTTGTAAAAGTGTGACTGTTTTAGCATGTTTTGAACTATGAATCTTGGATCTAACTTGAGATTTCATGAAGGATTTGATGTATATTTTATGATGGTTTTACCAAATATTGGTGGGATGATTTGCTTCATGTTTTCTTGCATGATTTCACTCTTTAATTGCATGGTTTTACACTAGCATTGCACACCCGCCAAGTATTTGATTAAATGTCCGGGTTATGATTCTTAAATTTTTGAAGGCCTAATGCTTGACATATGAGATATATGACTTTATGATGATGAAAGTATGTTGTATACATGTCCCTATGCTCCTGCATCGACATCTCAAGTAAGAGACTTCATGAGGATGAATCCTACAGAATATTATAGGTCAAAAGTGGATGAGGAGCCCCAAGAGTTCATTGATGAAGTCTATAAGATTTTGGCTATTATAGGTATTAGATCGGAAGAGAAGGTGGATTTGGCGGCTTACCAACTCAAGGTGGTGGTAAAATATGGTACAATAAATAGAGGAAGGAGAAGGAAATCAATAATATGGTGCTTTAGGTAGAGTTCAAGAAGGCTTTTCTTAACAAGTTCTTCCCTCTCGAGCTTAGGCAAGATAAATTGGTGGAGTTCATGAAGTTGAATCAAGGACCTATGAGTGTAAGGGAGTATGCTCTCAAGTTCAACCAACTTTCAAAATATGCTCCGCACTTGTTAACCCACTATAGGTATAGAATGAATAAATTTGTGACAGAGGATTTGTCCTGTGATATGGATTTGTCCCATTTGATTACCTATGCCTAACAAATAGAGGAGGAAAAGTTGAGGAAGAAGAGTAATGAAGCCAATAAGGTCCATTTTGAGGAAAAGTTCCAAAGTCACAAGGGTGGCCAATTTCATTAAGGCCAAGGTTCTTCTCATACTCCCTATAAGAGGTTTACCAATGACCTCCCAAGGGCGCAAGGTGATGATGGTGTAGGTCCTATTGATGTATGTCCGAAGTGCGGCAAGGGTCACGGTGGGCCAGGCTTGAAGAATACCGGTGCTTGTTATGGTTGTGGGGAGATGGGGCATAAGGCAATAGATTTCCCTAGAAATCGCAAGAAGGGTAAAGATGTTCATCCCCATGGATAGGCTGCCAATGCAGCTCCTTTGGGTAGAGGTGGTTATCAAGATGGTGCCCCAAGGCATAATTAGTTTTATGCACTACATGGGAGTCAAGGGGTAAATGAGGTGCTCGACGTTGTTACTAGTATGTTAAAAGTCTTTGATTTTGATGTATATGCATTGACTGATCTAGGTGACACTCTTTCTTTTGTTACCCCTTTTGTTGCCAAAAGGTTTCATATTGAATCGAATTATTTTGTGAATCGTATGAGATGTCTACTCCTATTGGTGTATCTATTGTTTCTAGGAAGGTCTATAGAAATTTTCCCATTTGCTTCTTGCATAAAATATTGCCTTGTGATCATATTGAGTTGGATATGGTTGATTTTGATGTCGTTCTTGGGATGGATTGATTGCATGCATACCATGTCTTTATTGATTGTGGAACCCATCGGGTCAAATTCGAATTTCCAAATGAACCCGTCCTTGAATCAGAGAGTCATGATGTTTTGGTCAAGGGTAGATTCATCTCTTGTATTAAAGCCCGTAAGTTAATTTCTAAGGTATGTCTTTTCCATCTTGTGAAGGTTAGTGATGTCATGTCCATGTTTATTCCTATACAGTCGATTCCGGTAATAAATAAGTTTCTTGATGTCTTTCCAAATGACCTTCCGATGTTCCTCCGAAAGGGAAATAGATTTTGGTATAGACCTCCTCCTCGATACTCAACCCATTTCTATTCCCTTTACCGTATGGCCCTGGACGAGTTAAAGGATTTGAAGGAGCAATTGAGGGACTAATTGGAGAAGGGTTTCATTAGGCCTAGCCAATCACCTTTGGGTGCACCTATGTTATTTGTGCAAAAGAAGGATGGGTGTCTTAGAATGTGTATTAACTATCGACAACTTAATAGGATAAGCATAAAAAATAAGTATCATCTTCTAAGAATTGATTGCAAGGGGCTAGCCACTTCTATAAGATTGATCTTCTATCCGGGTATCATTAAGGGAAGCTGAGGGCTGTGACATTCCAAAGATGGCCTTCTGGACTAGGCGTGTGCATTATGAATTTGTTGTGATGTCCTTTGGGATAACCAATGCACTGACTATCTTTATTGATCTTATAAATAGGGTCTTCAAATACCACCTTGATTTGTTTGTTGTGATCTTCATTGATGACATTATGATCTATTCATATAGTAAGGATGAGCATACGGGTCATTTGAGGATAGTGTTACAAAGATTGAGGGAAGAGAAGTTGTATGCAAAGTATGAGAAGTGTGAATTTAGGTTGAAAGAAGTTTCCTTTCTAGGTAATATGGTGTCGGGGGATGGTATTAATGTGGATCCTAATAAAGATGGATGTGATTAGAAATTAGCCTAGAATATTGACCCCGTCATATATTAAGAGCTTTTTGTGCTTGGCGGGTTAATGTCGGAGGTTTATGAATCGGTTCTCTTCATTGCTTCTCCTATACCATGTTGAATCAAAAGAAAGCCAAATTTGTGTGGACCAATAAGTCTGAAAAGGGTTTCCAAACATTAAAAGATAAGCCGTGTCCACTACTATTTTGTCACTACAAGTATTATCCTACCCAGGATCTCGAACTAGATGCCGTGGTATTTTCATTAAAAATTTTGCGTCACTACTTGTATGGGGTGCATGTTAATGTGCAAAAATCTTAAGAGTCTTCAATATGTCTTCACTCAAAAAGATCTCAACTTGAGACAAACAAGATGGTTAGAACTTCTTAAGGATTATGATATGAGTGTGCATTATCATCCCCGTAAGGATAATGTTATGGCGGGTACATTGAGTAGGGTGTCTGTGGGTAGCCTAGCTCATATTAATAGTGGGGGCATAGAGGTAGATAAGGAGGTCAGCCGGTTGGCTATATTTTGGAGTAAGGTTGGAAGAGGGTGATTATGGTGGTGGTGTTGTTGTTGATGGTTCTAATCTTCATTGGTTGAGGAGGTGAAATCTAAGCAAGATCTTGACCCTGCTTTGTTAGAATTGATGTCATTGGTGAAAGATGGTAAGGTGGATGTTTTCTCCCAAGGGGTAGATGGTACCCTTAGATACCAAGGTAGTTTTTTTGTGCCTTGTGTTGATGGCTTGAGAGAAAAGAATCTTGATGAGGCTCGTGGTTCTTCTTAAACAATTCACCCAGGTCCACTAAGATATATAGAGATTTGAGGGATGTGTTTTCGTGTAGAGGCATGAAGAATGACATTGCCAAATTTGTATCCGGTTGTGATAGTTACCAACAAGTCAAGGCCAAGCATCAAAAGTCAGGCATCCGAGCGTAAGACATAGAGATTCCTACTTGGAAGTGGGAAGAGATTAATATAGATTTTGTGGTTGGGTTACCCAAGACTAGAAAGGGTTTTGATTCCACTTGGGCTATGGTTCACAGGATGACAAAATTGTGACATGTTGTAACTATATGCACTTATGTATCCATGTTTCAGGCCTCATTTGGCTATATTTGGGGTGTATTAGGTTCATGGGGGACTCCTAGTACCTAAACGAGTTCAAGATGACCCTAAGAGTTAAGTTTTGGGTGATGGTTCATGCAAGGGTCAACTTTAAAGTAGCTTAACTTTTAGTACATTTGGAACTGGTGGCCCACGACATGTAAAATAAAAGATGTTTGAGTTAGCTTCGCAATGCACTTGGTTTCACCATATTTCGAGTTCATATGAAGGAGTTATGACCGTTTTTGTGAGATCCTCCCGTGCAGTGAACTCACATGGGCAGCTTGGCGGCCAGTGTGCCCTTTGATGGGCCATTTGGGGCAGCTGGGTTGGAAAGGGACATTTTTCGTACAAAGGAATGTGACACAGGTTTTGTGGCCCACCACTGACCGTGGGGATGGCTATAAGGTGTGCCAAAGCAAGCTTGTTGGACTTGGGGAAAAATGTGGCTAAGGTTGTTATCACGGGCACTGTTGACGAGATGTGTGGAGTGGGATGGACCATGGAACTTAGGTGTTGGAGGCCTGCAAATTTTTGTATATGTGAGTGGACGGACCTGTAAACAGTCTGTGTAACCCCACATGGTCCGTGAAAGCGACGGTCAAAGTGACGTTGACGCTAACTTTTTCCCAAGTGTTCTAATTCCATTTTTTCTGTCTAAGTCTTTTCTCGTGGGCACTCCACATGACCAGTGGAGTGCCACACAGTCAGTTACTTCTCTAGTGAGATGATACTTTGCCAATTTTTCCATCCATTCACTTATAGCATATTCGTAAATTTTAATTACTCTAATGCCCTTTTTAGACTTCCAATGCTATCCTTATCTTCCTAAAAGACCTACACACTATCCCAAAGGATAAAACTCATTACTCTCATCTCAAGTACACTCTCAATTCTCTCAAAAGACTTCATCAAGCCCCAATTCAATTTCAAGGAAACCCAAACAAAAGATTGGATTCAAAGACCATTTCAAGCCTCCATTCCTCCTCTACGTGGCTAGTCGATGTTATTCTAAGCATTTTGGTGAGTCCTCCATTTCGGGGACCTTAGTCTATGTTACTATAATCTTTGTATTGAGACACTATCTTATGTTCTGTTGACTATGAGGGTTAGCCCGTAGCTTTATCTTGGCGCCCACTCTATCTGTGTATTTAGAGATGTTTGTTGGACGAGTCATATGTTTATGATATGAGCTATGGCTCCTTGTCTTTGATATTGATGTTTTGACAAGATATTCCTTATCCCCTTGTTCCTTTTTCTTACTTAACATTTTATACGCTTCCACTACTAAGGATGTGTAATGACAAGTTAAGAGGCTTATTTGGGATTCCTTTGGGTTCCCTATTTGCCGTTTCACATCTAGGCCCTAGGATTGGGTCGTGACAGAAATTGGGTCACTTTCCACTGGTTAAGACTATATATAGGGTAGAAGATTATGCTAGGTTGTACATACATGACTTTGTGAGGTTCCACGGGATTCCTTTATCCATCATATCAGATCGTGGTGCTCAATTTACTCAACATTTTTTAAAGTCTTTCCACAGGGGTCTTGGTACAAGAGTTAAACTTTGTATAACCTTTCACCCTCAAACGAATCGCCAAGCTGAAAGAACTATCTAAACTTTTGAGGACATGCTTAGGGAATGTGCAATGGAGCTTAAGAGTAGTTGAGAAGATCATCTTCCACTTATTAACTTTTCCTATAACAATAGCTTTCATTCTAGCATTGGTATGGCTCATTTTGTGTCTCTTTATGATAGACGTTGTAGATCACCAATTGGGTGGTTTGAGATCAGAGAGGTGGGTTTGTTAGGTCTGTATGTGGTTATGGATGCTATGGAGAAGGTAAGGATGATTAGAGAAAGGTTAAAGACAGACCATAGTTGCCAAAAGTCTTACGCCGATGTGTGAAGGAGGGACCTTGAATTCAAAGTTGGTAATTCGATTTATTTGAAGCTTTCACACATGATGGGTGTGGGTCATTTTGGTGAGAAGGGTAACTTGAGCCCTAGATATGTGGATCATTATAGGGTGGTGAGGAGGATTGGTAAAGTGGCCTATGAGTTGGAATTGCCTAGTGAAATAGAATTGGTTCATCTATTCTTTGATATGTCTATGTTGAGGAAGTGTGTGGGTGACCCTAATGCTATTGTGCCTCTTGATGTTGTTGGGGTATTTGAAGACAACTTGACATATGATGAAGATCTAGTAGAGATCTTGGATAGACAAGTGAAGAGGTTGAGAAACAAGGATGTTACTTCCTTTAAGGTCCTTTGGAGGAATCAACAAGTCGAAAGTGCTACATGGGAGGCTGAAGCGGACATGCAAAAATGACATCCTTATCTTTTCCATCCTACTCAAGCTTAAAGTACAAATTCTAAGTCTTCTATGTGATTTCATGTCTCATGTTTCAACCCCTAAATCATTTGCATGCATTCACGTTTATGTTAAAAAAGTCCACGGTGATTTTACACTTATGTTGAGATTTTCAAAAAAATGGTATTTTAAGTGTATTATTGCATTCTATGTTGGGGATAACCTCTTTATGATTACTCTTCTTATATATTTTTCTTTGACATTCAGGGATGAGTGTTTCCAAGGGGAGATATTGAAATGACCGCGAAAAGTGCCCGAAAATGTTGCTCGGAAGTGCCCAGAAATGTAATTTCCATATATTTCAAAATCTGCACATGATTTCGAAAATATGACTTTGTATTCTCTATCACGGGGTCAAATTGAGTGTGAAATGGCTCTAACCACGATTTTAGATCAAACGAATCGCAAATTTAATTTTCCCAAAAAATAATTTTCCAGTGAGCTCTACGAGGCCTTGGTGCGACGACCAGGGCGAGAAAATGTGTATTTTGTTTACTGCTTTGCTTGTTTGATCTAAGACTTTTTAGTCTTGGGACTAAGTCCTTACATGTGTAAAAATACCTATACTTAGCCATATTTCACCTTCATATCATTTAAGAGATTCCTCAATACTCACTCAAACACAGAATCATATTTCAGCCTAAAACTCATGTCCCAAAACTCATCTACATCTATGGATTTATTCAAGCTTCAAGTATCCATCTCCAATCTTCATCAAGATATTCTCCAAAGTCAAGTTATGTAGGTTTCAACCATTAGGTCCTTTCACCCATGGTGCCCAAGCTTCCATTTCATCTAATTTACATGCTTTGAAGTTGGTTTTACATATGGGTCTGTTATTATGAATTTGACTATGAACTATGCTGGTGTTTTATAAAAGTGTGACTGTTTTAGCATGTTTTGAGTTATGAATCTTCATCAAGATATTCTCCAAAGTCAAGTTATGTGGGTTTCAACCGTTGGGTCCTTTCACCCATGGTGCCCAAACTTTATTTTCATCTAATTTACATGCTTTAAGTTGGTTTTACGTATGGGTCTATTATTTTGACTTTGACTATGAACTATATTGGGGTTTTGTAACAGTGAGACTATTTTAGCATGTTTGAGTTGGACTCATATCATAGATACATAACATGTCAAGCAACCAGCTCTACTAGGTAGCTAGAAAAATCAACCGAGCTCACTCTAATAGTCAAATTGAACATAAAAAGAGCATCTCAATAAATATCAAGAGAGCATATACTAAGGTCCCCAAAGTGGAGGACTCACCAACCAGCTGGAATAACACTAAACTAGCCACATGGAGGAGGATGAACAACTTGGGCACCGGTTCCTACATGGTGACATCATGTACGCATAGAGTATGCGTTAGTATGTTTGTATGTACTAAGTACGTAGGATGCAATACAACAATAAGTAGGCATCATAATCAAAATGCATAATGTTAATCAATGGACACAATATAACAATATGGCAAGTATGTTCAATGCTTTAGAAAAGATGCTTAAGTAAATCATGCTCATATATGATATCATATGTGAAGAAGAGACCAAGCTAGCTATTCAAGGTATAAAACCCTTGGTGGTTTTATGGTATAGACCCCTCACATGGTTGATGATAATCACACGTTATCAACACGGTGATGAATTATATACCCTTCGTATGGTTGATGGGTATAAACCCCTAACATGGTTACTTGGGCTCTTGTCCCCCTGGATCAAGTATGTTCTAATGCAATACTTTATATAGAGTATATCATATACAAAATATCATTTCATCATCAAATAGTCATTCATATAATATCTCATTCTTTGGACCTTCAACTCCTCAAGAAAAACCACATCCGAACATTTTATTAAAAACTTAGAGGGTGTGAAGTGATAGTATAAAACCATGCAAATAAGAGATGAAATCATGCAAGAAAACTCATTGTAAAACAATCAATCAACACCTTACAACACCCTCATGACATATATGTCAAAGTCCCTTCTCAAATCTTACAATATATCAAAGATTTATAGCTCAAAATATGGAAAAATGGTTACAACTGTACATAACTTTACGGTAGTGTGCAGTGAATTTCATATAATCAAAACCCATTTGTAAATCAACTTTAAATCACGCAATTTATGTAAAAGGAGGCTTGGGTATCATGGGTGAAAGGAACCCATGAAAGAAACCCACATACCTTGGCTTGGAGATGAAGTTGGTGAAGATTGGAGATGGAGACTTGAAGCTTGAAGAAGAACCTTGAAGAAGAACTTGAGAGTTTGAGACTTGAGTTAGGGGAGTGAAAGTATGACTAAGTGTTTGAGTGTGAATTGAGAAATGTTTAGGGTAGTATGAGGGTGAAATTTGGCTAAGTATAGGTAAAAACACGTATGGGAAATTTAAGGCCAAAGACATAAATGTGTGGACAAAAGATGAAAAAAAGTGTCCAAAATAACACAGGGGCGCATCATGGAGGAGACGCGAAAACCCCACTGGAATTTTTGTTATTGAAATTTCGTAATTGCTAAATCTTTACTCTTAAATGAGGGTAAGACCCTTTTCCCCCCAATTAGGACTCCTTGAACCAGAATCCAAAGTTAGATTTTCAAAATAACTAATGTATTTTGAGATATATGAAAATTGAAATTCTGGCCATTTCAAGGAACGTTTTTGGGTACTTTTGGGGTCGTTCTGAAATTGAGATGGAAAGCATGATCTGTGAGTATTTTGTTGACATTTTATGAAATGCCATAAGAGTAGGAGCCTATTTTGCTAGATTCATTTATTTTGTGTTAATTCAGAACTTGTCCTGTTACTCTAAGTTCGATTGTAGATTAAATGGATTAGGAAAAGATTTTGGGCCTTTGTTCTAAAATAATCCACTTTAGCTTAAAAATAGCCAACCAAATGATGATATATCCCTTGTTCTAAATAATTGAGTCTTAGATATGCAATTCTTTCGAAACACCTGATTAACATAGCCTTTTTGAGTGGAAAATCTTGAAATTTGTTATGGTCTGTCCTGGAAAATTATGAACCTTGACTGGTGTAAAAATCCTAAGATGAGGGTGGCTACCATAAGTGGCCCTAGTTCTAAGGATAGATATTGTGCACTTCAATACATGCTTAAAGCCTTAGTTGAGGGTGGATGGTAAAATGGTAAAAGCAAAAATATAAGGGGCTGAGTTAGGAAGGAGGAGAAAAAGAAAAACAATCGTCTACTGAGTGCAAAAAAAATAACACATGCCTTAGATTGAGCTAAAAAACAAAATGAAAGTGTGAAAACAAGGCAAAAAGCTGAGAAATTAGAAAAAGCACCTTGAAAAGCTTTAATAAGGAGAGCGACAGAGTTGGTAGGGCAAAATTGTAGAAAAATACAGTATATAGAAGGGCCTTTAGTCACTATTTTTCTAAAATATCATACCAAAGCCCCCTGAGCCTACTTTACAATCCTAGAAAGATCTAAAGTGATCCTTGTTAAGTTAGTTGAAGGTCTGAGTCATGAGTATAGGGACAAGCCTATGGTATTAGTCATTATGCATGAATATCTTTTGTGAGAGTGACTGTTTTTGTACAGTCCCATGATTAAACATGAAGTCATTATTGAGTGTCATATATGGGAATTATTTTTTTCAGGGCACTTGAATTGCATTATTAGCATCTGACTTATTCAGCAATTGTAGACTGTTTATAGCCCTTTGCATGTCATAATTGTGTTGTCACATGCACCTGTTTGCATTTGTTTGCTAAATAGCTATCTAATCCTATTTTAAAAAGCTAGTGTGGGTTTCAAAGTTTGAAATGCATGTGATATATGTCATTGAGTTAAGGTTAGTGTGTTACTGTAATCTATATATAGATTGAGTCGTTGCTTGAGGACAATCAACAATTTTATATTGAGGTGTTGATATGCTACCAAAATACAATACTTTTGATGCCTAAAACTTAGTATTTTATGTGTTTTCAATGCGATATTTATTAGTTTTATGTATTTTTGTGTTTAGATCTGCAAGATTACAGGTTAGCCATGACTTCGGGCAAATGGAACGACCCCAAAAATTGCCCGAAAATGTGCTTCATAAGTGTCCGAAATCGTAATTTTCATATACCTCAAAATTCGTGCGTGATTTAAAAAATCTGACTTCATATTCTTTTTTAGGGGGTCAAATTGAGGGGGAAATGGATCTAACCCTGATTTCAGAGCAAACTAATCGCAATTTCGATCTCCCAAAAATCAATTTGCATAGAGGTTTTCGCGGCCCTGGTGTGACGCGCCAAGGGCATGCCTCTATATAAATTTTTTCCAGTTTTTCTATCTCGGTCCAAGTCTTTTGTCTTGGGACTAACTGTTCCCATGCATGAAAATGCCTATACTTAGCCTCGTTTCACCCTCATATCTTTCAAGACATTCCAAAATACACTCCTAAACACTTGGAAAATATTTCATCTCCTAAATTCATATCTCAAAACTCATCCGGATTCTAAGTATGGATTACACATGTGTGGAGATATCTAGAATATCTATCTTTCTTCTCTTTTATTGTTTTATTTTCATTCTATGTTCTATTTGGGCTACCAATCTTCAAGTCTCCATCTCCAATCATCGTCAAGCTATTCTCCAAAAGTAAGGTATGTGGATTTTTTTCATAGGTTCCTTTCACCTATGATTCCCTGGCTCTCCTTTATACAAAATTGCATGATTTGAAGTTGTTTTACTCATGGGTCTCATCTATTATGAATTTTACTGCACACAATATTGGGGTTTCATGAAATTACGGTTGTTTTAGCATTTTTTGAGTTATGAATCTAAGCTTTTTTGTGAGAGTTGATGAAGGGCTTTGATGTATATTGCTTGAGGGTGTTACAAAGTATCTAGTGATGGTTTTATATTGAATTTTCCAGCATGATTCACTCTCAAATTGCGCGGTTTTACTCTAGTACTACACACCTGCCAAGTGTTCGAGAAATAATGTGAATTATGATTTCTTTAGGAATTGAAGTTTGAATGCATGCCTTATGAGTTGAATGACTTTATGATGATGAAACAAATGTATGTATGTGATGATGATGAAAGTAATGTATGTATATGATATTATCTGTATAGTGTTGGGGAGCCAAAGATTGACTATTTTTTGGCTTTGGAGTATGATGGAATAAAGCAAAATGGCTCTTTAAACTGTCTGCGCT
>JAABOM020073531.1:0-35406 GCA_011800125.2 Solanum clarkiae | reverse complement strand
CATACTCTTGCAACACACATATACCAATAAGGAGAGGCACATTAAAAGAGAGAACATACATCCACATATATTTATAACCACAATGACAATGCAAGCAAGAAAAGGTTCCAACGTCTTAGAAACTATATTTCAAGTTGGAGTACAAATCACACAATTAAAAATGGTTCAAGTGAACACTTCAAATTAAATCATATGTGCTTATTTAAAAGGAGCTCTATGAGGAGTTCCCTTTCTCTTGCGCTTCTGCTTTATCTCAATATTCTTCCCCCATATGGCTTCCACCTGCAAATTCGATCATAACATATGTTATACACAATTCTACACAAGAAGATTTATGTGTCTATGTTGATAGTGTTAAGATATAATATGTAAAGATATAATACTTTTGTTGTCTCAATTTAAGTATCTCATTACTTTCCTTTTTGGTTTGACTCAAAAGTAGTGTTTTTTTCTCTATATTTAGTACTTTTTTTTGTTCCAATTTATGTGATACTTTTTCAGTTTTAGTCAGTCCCAAAAAGAATGATACAATATATAATAATATTCTTGCTTTAAATTGCCAATTCACCTTTAATATAATGAGACATTTTTGGATCACAAATTTCAAAAGTCTATCTTTCTTTCGTAAAATTTATTTCAAGTCAAACAAGTTTTTTTTCAATTTCCACATTCTATTGACAAGTTTAAAATCACAAAATTCAAAATTCCCCCTTCATTTCTTAAACTCTTTGCCCAATCAAGCATAATTTTCTAAATTCAACTTTAAAAAAAATATTCATCTGCAAACAACCACTTCGATAATTGAAACAAGTGAAGTAATATATACGTACCTGACAGGCAATGCAACAAAAGTGAAACCGAACAGGGTCATGTAATCTCCTTTTGCAAGTGTAACAAGTAGGATCTCCGTGAATTAGAGAGCCTGTTCCGCAATGTGGCAGCGGATTTAAAGCAATTATCCATTTCTTGTTGCATTTGTAGGGCTGCACATACAAAAAATTGTATAACTCTTCTCACTATCATATAGATGCTAATTATGTAAAACAAGACAAGAAAAACAATAACAAAGAATTGTGAATTATTACTACTAAATGAAATATGTGAAATATTTAATCATTATGTAGCCAGTTGAAAACACTATTGTTGGGACCCGGATATTGTATGACTTTATTGGAGCTTGAAAATTTTGGTTTTGGGAAGTTTGGACCAAGATGACGCTCCATGGGAGCCCTCACGGTCTGTGTGAGGTCACACGACTCGTGTGGAGCCCCCATGAAGTGACCCTTGGCCTATGGAGGCGTGTTTGCCCTTATGTGTGGAGTTTTGAACTAAGGCACACCATACTTGGACCCCTCACGGTCCGTGTGACACTTCACAAACCGTATGGTGGCCTTGGCTTGAAATCCCATATTTTTGGAACCAAGCGTAGTGCCACAGCCAAGTACATGACCCATGTAGAGTGACACGGTCCGTTTGGCCTCCGGTGTGGCTTCGAGAGTGAAATTTTTCTAAGTATGGAATCACCATCTCATAACTTTATCGTGGAAAGTTTTCTAAGGAGAGGGATACGGGTAGTGTCACAGTCCATGTGACACTACACGACCTGTGTGGCCTCTCATGAGGGTGATTACGTTGAAAATTTCTAAGTATGGGATGGCCGTCTCGGAACTTCATCAAGTGAAATTTCTGAAGTGTTGGTCCAGGGAGTATACGGTCCGTGTGGTGTGTCACAGACCATATAGTTCTCCTTGAAGTGACTATGTTCATTTTTTAAACTCATTTCATTAATGGGGTTTTCTTAATTATGGTTTATTCTAAGGCTCTCTTATGACTTCCTATACAACCTAAAGGCTTCCTAATGACCTAAACTTTATTCCTATCATTCAAATTCATTCTTCAAAGAACTTTTGTGGGTTTTAAGCTTGGGAATAAATGGAAGGCTCATTCTTTTTCAAATTTCTTCTTGAATCTTCTTCATTACTTTATGGTATGTGGGTTTGATTCTTGGTCCCTTTCAACCAAGAAGTCCCAACCTCTTTTCAAGTGATTTTCATGAATTTTAGCTTACTTTAAATATGAGTTTTCAATATTATTATTTATTAAATTCAATTGATGTATGAGCTATATTTATTTATTTATTTTAAAGTGAATTAAACCTTAATATGATGATATGCATTGAAGTTATGAAGTTATGAAAATGCATGTCCCCTTTAAGCTTGATTTATGCATGGGTGATCTATATTATGATTTAAATTTGAATTTTACTTATGTTTTTTACTTGAATTTTATAATGTATTATTGACTTAAGTTTGAATCTCTATTACCCATGCTAATCTCACCTCATTCATGGCATATAAATACATGACAATGGTTTTTATGAAAATTACGAAGTGGTTAAGCCCAATTATGTTTATGTATATGATTTTAATAAGATATTGCTTATGACAAGAATTTGATCACATAAATGTCTATGATTATGGATCTTTGAGCATTTTGGGTGCTTGCACCAATTCGTATATATAAATGAGCTATTCATATGCATGAGTATTATGATTATGAACAATGATTTGACTTTTGAGCCCAATTATGAATGTATGAGAATATGCCTGGTTTTTGAACCTAAAGGTGCATTGAAGTGATTTGAAAGAACTATTGCCTCTTTTGAAAGCATGTATATTTATAAGTATTCATGTGGGATGTTTGACTTGGCACTGATGGATTAGGGACACTCTCCCTTTCCTTGAACTATGAGCCAATCATAGGCATCTGTATATGAATATTCTCTCTGAAATAGGGGTGCCCGTAAGGAGAAGAATAATGTGATATGATATAATGTGAAAATACTATTCGAAATGAGAGTGCCCATAAGGAAGGTTGCTTCATACGAAATAGGAGTACCCGTAAGGTGAAGTATGATTTACCTTTGGCAAGTAGACCACCTTTTTACTGGTGAGGAAATTTCATCGGGGTTCCATGTAATTGTTCATTTGGTCTTACTCTTGTCGGTTGAGGACACATCCCCACTATGTAAGAGCATTATTACATTTCATGCATCATGAATTTCATGGAATATTGTTTTACTACTCTTCTTTGGATATACACTTCTTTTCTATATTATGTACCCTTGTGATCTAATATTGAAATGCAGATTGATAAGTCATATGCATTGATGCCCTCATACTTAGTACATTTAAATGTACTAATGTATAATTTTGCACACATGTTCTCACCATGTAGGGACCGAAGAGTACATTCATCCACTATACGATGTCTATCTCGGATCTCAAGTTTTGCTTATTGTGGTGAGTCCTATGTTCCGAGGACAAACCACCATCCATCTACCTATGGAGTTTTACTTATTTTATTTACTTTGAGGGTGAGCTCGGGATATGTCTTGGCACCGGTCCTATCTTATGACTAAAGGCAATGTTGGACATCTTGTAAACTCCTTTACGTTTATATGTTAAGTGTTATGATTGGAGGTTATGTTATGGATTGGCTACCTATTGGATATTGTTTGTGATTTGGTTATGAGCTTTATGATATGATGTGAAAGATTCTAAGTCCGGAATTGCCCCATAAAGTGAGTCATACTTACCCGCCCCTTAGTATCTATGTGCTACGTGCTTTGTGAATTCATATTCCTCCCATTCCCTATGGCATCCCCATAGCGTGAGTCCTATTCTCTTGTTCCTTAGAAATTATGTGTTTACTTTTCAATTATGCTTTCGAACTGATGATGTGAATATGGACACTTTGAGTCTTGTTTGGGAATCCTTGGGTTCCCATTCTCCATGCCACTCCTATGATCTAAGCTCGGGTCGTGACAATTATGCACACATCTATCCACTACAAAATAACTTTAGAAGTTAGGCTTTGTTAAGCTTGACTTCAAATAAAAATGTATGAAGTTATATATAACGAAACATGTGGTATTTTATGCATTAAGTCCAAATGAAAATAGCTAATCTTTAGCGATATATGTATAAATTTCAGGCAAAAATAACAAAATCAACCATATATGTCTTAAGTTCTAACAAAAGAAAAAGAATTAGACTTCAGCCATTTTGTTCAAGATCAACTTCAAATAAGTGGGTAGACTTGCAGATTTTAATGCACAATATAACTTAATTAGTGAGCCAAAAGAGATGACTCAAGAATGAGGCTAGTAAAATATTTTCTTTTAGACACATGCCTCAAAAATTAACAGTGATTTGATGAATATATTTTCACTTAAACTAAAAGATTATTAAGAAAAATTACAAAATTGTATATGCATATACAAAAAAACTATATATTTTTTTACCATGAATATTCTAGAACTTTAAATTGAAAACCTCAAATTTTCATATTAATAAATAATATTTTTATAAAAACATCTAAAATAATATATTATAAATATATGGCTAACAGAAAAAACTAGGAAAAAAGTCTCTTCTCTCTCGGCACATGTTAGGGTGAGCTAACCTGCATCTTGCCGGAAATGGGACGGGGACAACCACGAAAAGTAACACAGAAACTACACATCGAGGAAATTCTTTATAGATTGGTAACTAGCTTAAGTGGCGAGAAATCTCAGCTCAATAGCCAAAGATTGAACTAATTTTGGAGCATGTCGGAGGACACAAAAAACACACAAGATGATCTACTAACAACTGGTAAAAGGAAGGAAGTAGAAAAGGAACAATGGCCAGATCTGAAGAAAAGAAATGGAAGTGACAGTACGAAAACCGCAAAAACCAATGGAATATGAGAATAGGAAAGATCTCTAGGAGACTGAGAAAGATCTATAGGAGAGGCCCAGCGGAAGCTCAATCACTTGGTGAAAACATCAAAAAAACCATGGGCAAACTTGTTTGCATCGAATCAGTTGCTAAAGGCATGAATCTATCCTACATTGCTCTCATAATTGTCAATGAAGAGAAAGTGATGGAAATACTTTTGGAAGATACAACAGATGAAGATGCCAAATGGAAACCTTCAGTTGTTATATATGTTGTAGGCACTACGCCAACAATTGGAGCCATAGAAAGATTCATTGGAAGTCAAGGTACCTTTTCAAGTAAGTCAGTTATTCTGTATCGCACTACGGATATTTTGTAATTCGATTTGCAAATGAAGAGGAAACGAGATAGGGTACTATGCTCAGGACCTTATTATCTAATATGGAGGCCTGTGATTATGAAACCTTGGGTTCTGGATTTTAATTTCAAAGAAGAAATTCTCAGTAGAACTCCTTTATGGGTTAAACTACCAAATATACTGCTGAATTGCTGGAACTCTATTGTGTTGAGCAAAATAAAAGTAGTTTAGGAAGTCACTTTATGCTGATGAATGTATAATGCAAACAAGTAGGATCTCATTTGGAAGAATACTGGTGGAAATTGATGTAACAAAAGAGCTGCTCAAGATGATCAAAATTCAGGATACCAAGGGGAAAGTGTCTGAACAACTAATATGGTATGAGTGGAAATCAATTTTATGTCAAAAATGTCTATTGGTGGGCTATTCATGTATAGAAAGTAGTGAAGCCAATATCAAAAAATGGGCAATAATAATATAAAATAACTTGGAAACCTACTGATAAAGTGGATAACGCATGAGACAAAGGTAAATCCACAACAATAATAAAAGAAGGAAAAAAGGTGGGAACAAATCAACAAAATGAACAAGGGAAGAAGGAATGACAAGTAGTAAAACACAAAGCAAAAATAAGTGTGCTAATGCAAGGAAAAAACCATCACACAAACATTGTTGCAAAACAGAGAAGAAATACATATGAGGTTGGAGAACAAAGTGAAGAAAAAGGAGGGGGTGAGAGTGGGAAAATTCCTACTGTTTAGATTACATAAATGTTGGTATCATAAAATGTGAGGGGCCTCAATAAGGAGGTGAAGCAAAAGGAGATTAAGTTGTTTATTATTAGAAATAAAGTTCAGTTACTTGCAGTTTATGAACATAGAGTTGGGAATGATAAAGCTAGTGATGTAATGAATAAAATAATGCTAGGATAGGAAGGATGCACAAATGCAGATATGAATGTTAGAGGAAGAATCTGGGTACAATGGGATCTAAATGCACTCAATTTTATCAAACAAGAAGGAACAAGTCAGCTTATCCATGGGTAGATCAGTATGAAAACTAGTAGGAGGAAGTATCAGTTGACAACAGTATATGGAATGCATACTGTTGCCACTAGACTACCACTATGCAACAGTATGCAAAGTCTAAACAACTGATTATGGGAGATTTCAACTCAATTTTGTCCACAGATGATACAATTAGCATGGGGAATTAAGTTTAGGATGCAGAGATAAAAGATTTCGGAGAATGCATGGCCAACTACAATTTGAATGAGTTAACAATAGTGGGAGAAATTTTACTTGGACCAATAGACATGTTTACAGTAGAATAATAGAACACTGGTGAATACTGAATGGATGATGAATATACCTCCTATACAAGTGTGGTGATGGATTCTAGATGCTCAGACCATTCTCCATTGAGTATAAAGGTAGACAATCATAGGGACAATCAAAAAAGACCTTTCAAGCTTTACAACTGCATAACCTAATACCCTGAATTCAATAATAAGGTGCAACAAGGATGGTAAATACAAGCTAAGAGAATGAAAGGGATATGGCAGAATATGAAACAAGTAAGAAAAGAAATGAATAGAATAAAGGAGTTAGAGGAGTCATAGATAAAGTATGACAATTAAGGAGCACCTGGATAACATTCAAAGTCAAATAAAGAACATGCCCATACCATAGGATGTACAGGAGACAGGGAAAAAGATAATGGAGCAACTAATAAAATGGAGCTCAATAAAAGAAACAATCTACAAACATAAATCTAGGATACAATGGCTCAAACTAGGAGACTCAAACACAAAATGCTTTTATTCTAGTATGAAAAGCAAGAAAGCTCAGAAGCATATTACAATGCTTACCAAAGAGGATGGAACAATGATCAAAGAGCCGAATGAAATTGTCATAGAAGTTGTAGAATTTTATCAAAAGCTACTAGGACAAACAACACCTCAGATGCCAGCAGCAAGTTAGATAGTCATAAAGGATGGCCCAATACTTTCAAGAACATTACAGTTGTCACTAATACAACCATTTGGTAAAGAGGATATACTGAATGCTTTAGAGAGTATTGATGGATACAAAGCCCAGGAGGTGATGGTTTTAATGCCTATTTCTTCAAACAAGCCTTGTCAATAATAGGAGAAGAGGTAACTAATGCTGCGCTACAATTTTTTCAGACTACAAAGATGTATGCCCCTATTAATAGAACTGTAGTCAGCCTTATCTCAAAAGTACAACACCTTAGCTCTATAAAAAAATATAGACCAATTTCCTATTGCACTATCTTACACAAATTAATCTCCAAGATGCTTACTCATAGACTTAAGAGTGTTATAGAGTTCTTAGTGGATCCTAGCCAAACAGCCTTTATACCAGGTATAATGCTCAATGATATAACAATATTAAGCCATGAACTTGTTAAGGGTTATGGGAGGAAAGGGATCTCACCTTGATGCATGTTCAAGATTGATATGCAAAAAGTTTATGATTACATGGAATGACATTTTTTGAAAGAGTTCTTATAGGAGTGCAATTCCCAACCCACTTTTGTAAAATGGGTCCCCAAGCAAACCTTTTAAGACAAGAAGAGGAGTGAGACAAGGAGATCCACTATCTCTATATCTGTTTGTCCTAGAATTGGAATACCTTAATAGGCTCTTGAAGACTCTAAGACGCACAAAGAGTTCAAATTCCATCCAAGGTGTCAAAAGCAACAAATTATTCAGCTAAGCTTTGCTGATAATTTGTTGTTGTTTAGCAGAGGTGACTTTGAATATGCATCCAAGGTTTAAAACTGCTTTCAAAAGCTCGTAAGTGTATCAGGTCTTATTGCTAACCAAAGCAAGAGCAATGTGTACTTTGGAGGAGTTAATAAAGGCACTCAGAAGAGAAGATACTATAGTATACAAGTTTCAAGAAGGTGGAATTGCCTTTCAAATATATGGAAATCTTATTGAGTACAAAGAAACTATCAGTCAGTCAATGTCAACCACTTGTGGATAGAATGTTGGGTGGAATCAATACTTGGACTAAAAAATTCTTATCCTATGTAGGAAGGTTACAATTGATCCAAAGTGCCTTAATATTTATATAAAACTTTTGGTTACAAGTAATACTTATACCAAAGAAGGTGATACAGCAGGTGGAGACAATTTCCAAAAGGTTCGTCTGGACAGGTGACACTCAAAACAAAGAAAAGACACTCATAGCATGGGACAAGATTTGCATGCCTAAAACAACAGGGGGTTTGAATGTCATAGATTTTTAGCAATGGAAAAAAGCAGCCATTTTGAAACAGTTGTAGAACTTGGCTAAGAAAAATGATAAGTTGTGGATAACATGGATACATGCATATTATTTGAAAGGTACGAAGCCTTGGAAAACACAAACCAAACAAGTATCGTGGATAGTAAGAAAGATATCACAAGTGGAACAATGGCTCGATAAGAAGGATCTAGAAAAGATAGAAATTCTGGAAGCAAACTCATTCAGCATAAGGGAATGTATAGGCAAATTAGAGGGGAGTTCAACAAAGTACTATGGAGAAGACTTATATGCAATAATCAAGGAAATCCTAAATGATTGTTTATACTCTACCTGACAATACAAGGAAGACTATATACAAAGGAAAGACTGAAAAAATAGGGTATTCACACAGATCTGGTATGCTCACTTTGCAACTTAGAACTAAAAAAATACGACCATCTATTCTTTGATTGCACAATGATAAGAGGAATATGGCAAAGAATCCTAAAATGGTTAGTCATTACTAGAAATAGCCTAGAATGGAAAGATGAGATAGATTGGGCTATAGTACATGCATCAACAAAGAAACTAAAAGCTGAATTGTATAGAATTGTATTAGTAGCAAGTGTATACCACATATGGTAGTAAAGAAATTGCAGAATCTTCAGATACAAGAGGCGAACTGTGGACGAAATCCTAAGACAAATTATTGAAGAAATCCATTGTAAGTGTAGCATGTTTCCTAGACTAGCAAACAACATGAAAAACTTTAATTTCTATCCATAATTGATCATAGATTAGGCATAGCGACAGATTTCGGAGGTTGGGGACTATGTCTAATCCCTGAGTACTTTGTACATATTGACTATCTAGTAATAAAATCTCAGTTATGAAAAAAATATATGACTAATATCTTATTAAATATATTATCACTCAAATGTTCAAATTAGTTAATGTCTAGAGCATACATTCATAATCAATATAATCACTTTTAGTTTCTAGTTGTAATTATGAATATTAATTCAAATTTACCTGAATTTTATCGCAGTCAATATGAATCTTCATCTCCTCGAGAAGAACAACATCTTTGTAAACATGTCGATAAATCTTTAATAGTTCATGATCATTGTGTTTGTTTGTAGAGATGCAATATTTGCATAAATCTAAATCACATGTGATGCAATACTTGTTCAATTCATTTTTTTGAACTTGAGTATGCACCAAACATGGCTGAAAGAATGTCCTTTTCAAAAATGGCCCTAGCCATGCTGGCGTATTCCTGCTAGGTATTGACTTCTCCTACAAATATAATCATTATAACAATGGATTATGGTATTCTTAATTGATTTAGTTGATTTGCTATTGAAACCAATAAATTTACCCGAAATAATATTATCATCAAATATACATACATAAAAAGTATATTACAAAGAAAATATAAAATATTTATCAAGCTAATTATCTCTTTAAAAAAGATTTCTCAGTGTTTAAAAAAAGTATTATTGAAAATGATATTGTCGTCAAATCTATACATACATGAAGAGAAGAAAATATCTATCAAGTTAATTATCTCTTAAGTGTCTCACTCAACAGTAGTGTGATAAAGGTTAATAAGCTTTAAAGGTGTAATATTTTACTGAGTCTTGTTTAGGAATGCACCCAATCCAATCAATTGGTTAAGACTTTTATCGCTTTTTGTTAACGATGAAACTAGCTAGTTTCTAAGAACATATATATATATGTGTGTGTGTGTGTGTGTGTGTGTGTGTGTGTGTGTGTGATTTTTCTTGACCCTTTTGGTGAGGTGTTACTAAAATAAATAAATTTGAATGATGAGAAGCATTTAATAGAACACAAAAGAGAAATATTTTGATAAATCCTTAAGTTAAAGAAATCATACATATCAGTAATTAGAAATGAACAAAAACATACACCAAATCATTTCTTATGTTCCACTTCTTCCTTGATATATTGTATGCACGACTTAAGGGGTTGTTTGGTATGTGGACTATATTATCTCGAGATTATAATTTTAAGTTATAATTCTTAAACTAGTTTATCACACATGAAAAGTAGAAAAAAATAATTCCAAATTTGATGGGATAAGATGGAATATACAAAATTTAGTGTATAAATAAGATCTATACCATAAAAAAAATACATATAAAGCTAATCTCAAACTTAATCATGGATATTTAATCTTATCTCACATAGTAAATGATTCTCGTACTCATGTCATTTTTTTAAACCACATCCCTTATCTTTCCATCATAAAAAAGTCACATTTTAAGGGCCTATGGATGCTTTAGCAGGGCAACTCTCCGGTCCAAAAAAAAGAAACTACATCACCTACTATGGATTTTTGTGGCAGTTTTTCTTTTTAGAGAGACATCTAATAAGATGGCATCATTAGTGAATAACATTGTAAGAATTTTACAATCTATCTTTTTCAGCTCATATATTTGTTAAAAGAAATTCAGTGTTGATACTCAATTTTTTTATTTGTATAATTTTTCATTGCTTAAGAATATCATCATAAAGTATAATAAAAATATGTAATCCTAAAATACCTAGTGTTTTATAACTCTTATTTTGTCAATACTTGCTAATAATTTGTAATGACCCTCAAGGTCATTTCTGTATTTCTGCAGTTGTTCTATTGATGATTTGAACTTATGTATGGTAACCTCAGACCATTTGTGACTTATTGGGACTAGCAAGATGGTTATTGGCTCTATTGGTTGTGGTGTATGTGAATTTGTGAGTTAATGGGAAGTTATAACTATAAAAATGAGTTTTCTGTTGAAGTCCTAGAAAACTGCCTCAAAATGGAATTATGATGGTTCCATATGTTCTGGAACGGTTGAATTAGTCTAGGAGTATGGTTGGTCCAAGGTTTAAGGGTCTTAGTGTGGTTTGAGTCAAAAATTGCAAAATTAGTTCAATCGGAAGCTAAAAAGCGATTTTCTGTAAAATCCTAACTAAGGATGCTCGGAATAGGAATTTGATGGAGTGTGTCAGCTCCAAAATGTCAAATACAACCTAAAAAAACCTTTTGGCAGATGGCAGGGGATTTCACATGCATTTTGAGCCCCTCAGTTCTTTTAGCTAAAATTAGTCAGAAAGAAGTGGGACCTTCATTTTTTGAAAGATGCTCCATTGGAAGTTGGATCTAGAACATTGAAAATCATATGGTTACACTATTTATTTGCATAAAACAGGCATCGAATGGGCCTGGAATGCTCCCCAGAAGTTTTTGAAAAATCTGATAGCCCAGCAATAGGGCTGAGCCTCTGAACACTCAGAGGGCATGCTCGTGTGCACGATATGGCACAGGCACACACCTGCATCTGCGCGGCATGGTACAGGCGGTGTGATCAGCCTATAATAAGAATGGTTGCAACCAGCCATCAAGCCCAATCTTCATCCAAGCGTAAATTTTTTATTTGTAACTCCGATTTTAGCAATTTAAAAGGCTAAGTTGTTCGGATTTTTGTGAGGAATGCCGTAAAGGTGTTGGATTTCAGTTTTGGTGCATATTGTGAGGTAAAATTTCCATTTTTCACTGATTATGTATCATAAATGTATGAAAACTTTACATTACGATATCTAGGTCGATTCTCAATGGAATTGAGTAAAATTTGAGTCTAAGTTGTTCTATTTTCTTAGAGGAACGTCTGGTATATTTGGATTCTAATATATTGTTTGTATTTTTGTAAAATCTAATCAAGTTTTGTAAGAAATCTTTTCCGATAAGAGATGAAATGTTATTTTTTAGCCGTTTCGGCATCTTCTCGGATCTATTTTGGATTTAATTTCTGGCTATAGACTTGGGGTGAAGTAGGGATCATTTTATCAGGATTTATTTGGAATTCCGAGCTTGAAGCCTCTTTTCCCTATTTTAGGTGCAATTGATATAATTTCAGTCATTTTTTGAGATTTTACAGCTGAATCGATTGTATTAACCCTGTGAGTCATTTTTGATAGCTGAGCAGCATATTGAGGCTATTGGAAAGGGGAAAAGCTCAATTGGACTTACAAAAAGTGTGAGGAACCACCTTCCAGGTAGGCTAGGCTTCTTTAACCCTTAGACTAAGTTGAAACGTGTGATTGTATGAGCTGATCTTGCGAAATATGTAGGTATATATATGGATGGTTTTGGCTAAATGTGTTATTTGTGATAATATGGGATGGTAACCATTATACTGATGACTATATTAGCTAAGTTTTGACACTTTTAGACTACGAGTGGGCCTTATAAGGGCTAGATTGGGCTGAGAATGTGTGATAGGTATGTACATTGAGTTTGACTGTTGATTGTATGTGTGAATGGCCTGAGGCTATCGAGATATACTAGCTTGTGAGGTTGATAAATAATCACATGTTGCATTTTGCCCTGGTTCTAGTACTAGGGTCTCTGGTTGTTTGGGATATCTATGATATGGATGTGGCTATCTATATTTATTTCGAGTACTTGTGGCTGTAGATATGATTTTGTGTTTTTTGTGACATAAATACTTTTGTATACAATTGTTAACCATTGTATATTTGTTATACCTACTAATAACTTGGGGGAAGGCAGGGAGAAGAACCACGCTATATTCTGGATGTGTTGTGATTATACTTCGGATTAGGCCTTGTGACTCTTGATACTATTGAATCGTTGATAGGATAGAAATAAGGATATGACCCTGGTAGGGAGACGTATGCTATATCCTATGGGATTCATTGGGTTATCTGTGATGGAGATATTCCGACAGTGAGGATGTTTATGAATTATATGCCATACCGTAGCCTAATTAGGTATAGATATGACTCTATTGGGCTGGATTATTCTGGATACTTATGATAAAAATTGTAATTGTCCCCGCTTACTCTAAGTATTTGTGGTTGATTGGATTGTGATATACTTGGACTTGGTTGGGCATGACTATACATTGATTTGTAGCATATATACTTATGTATACAGTTGTTGGTCTTTGTGTACTGGTTAACCTTACCCGACACTGTGGATACCTGCTATAATCTGAGAAGGGTAATAGTTATGCTTGGTTGGGTTTGTGACTATTGCCTTTAGATGCGATGTTACTAGATCTCCGAATAGACTAGTGAGTCGATGACTTCCTATGTTTCGAGCCCTGGACAATGCTCCCTGTGCTCCGAGCTTCGGTGGCCATGTCCAAGTGTTCGAGAGTCGAGTGACGCTCCCCACGATCTATAGTATTCGGTGTCCACGACTAGGATACCAAGCCACAGATCCTGATTTCGAGGTTCGAGCATCTATGGATATTATGGGTCTGGGACCCTGTTAAGTTTATTAGGGGGATTCGTCCCACCAATAGTTTTGGGTCTGGGACGCTATTGATATTCCGAGTCTAAGACCCTGTTTATTATATTAGGGGGAATTCTTTCTCATGTGGGAGATTCTTCCCACCATTATATATATATTGAGGCACTAGGGTCAAGTGTCACATTCTGACACGATACAGTACTTTGGATCAGGGACTCGGTTGATTACTCATAGGTCCACACACCTATACATACCTTGATTATTCATGGGTGTACCCTTTGGGCTTATGGGGGCTGAGAGGGCATACAGGCATAGGCATTAGGGCCTTACACCTCATAAAATTAAGTCTTGAAAATCTCTTAATAAATTATCAATTTCTAGATGTTAAAAAGATCAGTTGTTTAAAACAAGATGATGTAATTAATTAAATTCATATATATTCATTAACTAATTTTTACAATAATCAGCCATACCACAACTTCATATAGTAGAACCAAATTCAATTTCTTGAACAACCATTACCCTTTACAGAAATTATTTAAGATACCTATCTTTTGATATTAGATCTCACACAAAAAAAATATAGAAATAAACAATAATTTTTTGATGAATCAAAGTTTCAATTATAAAATACCTACTTACGACTAAAAATTAAAATAACTACACAATTACACGTATGTACCTGTCCAGTTGCTTCAAAAGATAATGAGCCGGAGCTATTCATCATTTTTCTCTTCCAATTTTCTCCTCTCTAGAGTATTTCAATTTTTTGAAAATAGTATTTGAAGAAACCACAGAATATTACAGGTAGGATGTTGTTCCCTTGAAGTGTACCTAAATTGGAAAGACAAGAACTGAAGCAATAAAGACAATTATTTTAGCTAATTAATCTTTTTTGTTTAAAAGAACATAAGGACGAATAGGCCCAATGTTCGATGAGAAAATGTGGAACATTTCTTCCAACTTTGCCCTTGAGATGAGAAGTGATGAATCCAAGGCAGATGTTGAGTTGGTAGAGCCCAAAGTTTTGAGGTCGTTATATATACATATATCTAATGGATAGTATTGTCATTTCATTTTGTTAGCCAGAGAGTGTGAACATGGACAAATTTTGTAACTTTATGAACTTTTTTTCCTTATCTATTTTAGTCCTCTATTTAAAGATTTTTTTTACGAAATAATCCGGCATATGAAGTCAAACTTTCTCAATTAAAGTTTGTCCAAGTGAAGAGTTTGTACATAATTATGATTTATCTATGTATGAGGTAATTAGATTTAGTAAATTTGAAATCAAAACAAATTTTTAATTGTATGTATTAGTTTAAATATACTTAAAAAGGAAAGAAAATAAGAGGAAGAGGCAATTCATTGATTTTCTCTCTGCAATAGACACAAGTGTCCATGCTAACACAAGACTAATATCTGTTAATTTTTTTTATTTCAATTTATATGATATAAATAGAATTTTAGAGAGTTAATATACAATTTAGAGTCAATTTAATTTTAGTATGATTTTTAGATATTTTAGTTATTAATTATTGTGAATGATAGTACTTTTTATGTAATTTTTAAATAATATATGCTACTATCTTTGTCCTTATTTATGTGGCACCGATTAGATTTTAAATTTTTTAATTATTATGATCTATGTTAATTTTACATCATTTAAGAAAATATATGTCTCACGGCCCGAAATTCGAGTATCGATGACACTCACCTAACCCACTAAGGTGAATCAGCCCAAAAACTAAAATAACCCACTAATATACAAAAACGGAAGGTAAAACATTCTAATAAGATAGATAAGTATAGGAAATCAAAAGCTACAATTATCCTAGAATTGGTGTCACATGTACAAGACTCTAATAATAAGAATACACAAATGAAAATACAAGTGTCAATATCTAGTCCTCAAATAGAATATAACATAAAGTAGAATCTTCGAAGGTCTATTGAAAAGACAAGCTACCTCTCGAAAGATCCAAAAGCTCAATCCGGTAATGAAGAATGCTATTAAGAAGGACTAGGCTCACAACCTACAAAAATGTAGCAAGGGGACCAAATAACATGTATTCAGCAAATGGAAATAACCAAGATTAAAGTGATGAAGAACACAAGTACTCCTATATATCCAACAACATACCACCGAACGACATGCCTGCATTCAAAAAAGTCCCAGTACAACATAGTATAAAAATCATATAAAGATATACCCATCATATAACATCATATCTCGAAACATCCAACTGACACTCAAAATCAAATGGTACAATAGATATCCAATATCATAAACAATTTGATAGGTAATTAGGGACTCTCATGCAATACATATAATAATATGAAAGAAAGAATTATATGAGATGGAGTAGATGCCATGAGGAGTCAATAATGCGATGTAATGTCAAATAATCATGATGCGTGTCTGTCCTACCATACATATTTGTTGATCATATCTATGTCAGAATGGAGCCCATAGGGGCCACGCAAGGACCATGTATCCGTGAACATTGCCAGCAATAACCTCGGCCAATGCTCACCCGACTGGAAATGACCTCGGTCACAATATCAGCTGACATATCACCTCGGCTCGCCGGCAGCAACTTGATAAGTCAAATCTGCGCTCAACTCATGAATCCATGGAAATCACATGAGACTTGTCCGAGATGTAACGCTGCAACATCAAGACATGAAACACAGGATGAAGTGAAGACAAGTTGGGTGGCAACGTAAGTCTATAAGCCACCTCTCCCACTCTATGTAGGATCTCAAAAGGACCAACAAACCTCAGACTGAGCTTGCCCTTCTTCCCCAACCTCATAACACCCTTCAAGGGTGAGTCCTTTAACCATACCATGTCACCAACCATGAATCCCAAAGGTCGAATTCGCCTATTAGAATAGCTCTTTTGATGACTCTAGGCTGTCACCAACCTACTTTGAATCAATCGCACTCGCTCTGGATCATCTCTCAACATATCTACACCCATTCCCTTCGCCATTACTGAGTCAAATTATCCGATAGGCAATCTACACCTCTAGCCATACAAGGCCTCAAAGGAGGCCATCTAAATTTTGGAATAATAATTATTGTTGTATGCAAACCCTGCCAAAGCCAAGTGTTGATCCCATTTGGCACCGAAATGACACATGCCCGAAGCATATCCTCTAATACTTGAATGGTCCTCTCAGACTGGCCATTGGTCTAGGGATGGAAAACTGTTCTCATATCCAAGTGGGTACCAAAAACATGATTTAAGGCTCTCCAAAAATGTAAAATAAACAATAAATTATGATTTGACACGATGGAAACCGACACTCAATGAAGCCTCACAATCTGACTAATGTAGGGTTAGGCTTAGTCTCTCAATTGTATAATTTAATTTGACCAGAATGAAGTGGGCGGACATGGTTAATCGATCCATCACTGCCCAAATGAAATCAAAATCCCCAACTGTAGGAGGCAACCTAACTACGAAACCCCTAGTAATATGCTCCCACTTCTGCTCAGGAACAGGCATCCTCTATAGCTCCCTGCCTGGTCTTGAATGCTCACATTTGACCTACTAGTATACCAAGCATCTAGCCACAAACTCTAACATATCCTTCTTCTTGCCACACCACCAATAATGCTGGCTCAAGTCATGATACATCTTTGTTGCCCCTGGATGAATGAAATATCTAGTGTAATGATCCTCTTTAAGTATTAATCTGATAAAATCACCCAGCTTGGGCACATAAATGTGCTCCCAATCCTCAAAACTACATCAGAATCAAGCACTATTTCTCTAGATTTACCTCTAGTCACTTTTTCTCAAATGATACACAACCTCTCATCCTCAAACTGCCTCCCACAAATCTGATCCATCAAAGATAAGCGAGCCTTAATAAAAGCAAGCACCCCACCCGGTCTAAAAGCTATAATCCCACTATCCGATTGGCTAATCTCTGAATATCTCTAGCCAACGGTCGCTCCTTAACCCAAATAGCTGCTAAACTCCCTATGTTGGAAGCCTTCCTACTTAATGCATCAACCACCATGTTGGTATTCTCCGGGATGATAGAGAATAGTCAAATCATAGTCCTTCAGGAGCTCAATCCACCTCTTTTACCTTAAATTTAGACCCCGCTAACTGAAAATATATTGTAAGTTATGATGGTCAGTAAAGATATCACAATGGACTCCATATATGTAGTGATGTCATAACTTCAGCACAAACACAACCGCAGTCAACTCAAAATCATGAGTGGATAGTTCTTCTCATGGGCCTTCAACTGCCTCAAAGCATAAGCAATAACCTTCCCTTTTTGTATTAGCACAACACCTAACCCTACTCTCAAAGCATCAAAATAGACTGTGAAATCAATACTCTCCTCCGGTAAGATCAGGATAAGAGTTGTAGCTGAAATAACTTGAGCTTTTGAAAGCTCTCTTTACACTCACCAGACTAGTGAAGTACCATATTCTTCTAAGTAAGTCTAATCAATGGAGATGCAAAAGTAGAGAAGCGCTGCATAAAACGACGATTATAGCCATCCAAGCCTACAAAGCTATGGATATCTATAGTTGAGGTAGGCCTAGTCCATCCCGGAATGACCTTAATCTCTGTTGGGCCAACTCGAATGCCCTTTTGGACATCACATGCCCCAAAAATGCCATAGAGATAACCATAACTCAAACTTGGAAAATTTAGCATAAAGTTTCTCCTTTCTAAGCCTCTGGAGCACAATCCTCAAATGCCTCACATGATCCTCATTGGTCTTGGAGTGAACCAAGATATCATCAATGAATACTATCACAAATGAAACTAGATATAGTAAAAAAAACCATTCATCAACTTCATAAATGCTACATGAGAGTTAATCAAACCAAAGGAGATAACAAAAAAACTCATAATGGCCATACCTAGTCCTAAAAGTTGTCTTAGAAATATCTGATGGTTGAATCCGTAACTGATGATGCCCAGACCTCATGTAAATGTTAGAAAACAAAGCAGCTCCTTTAGGATGATCAAATAAGTCATCAATACGAGGAAGTAGGTACTCACAGTCATTTTGTTCAACTGCCTACAATTAATAAACATCCTCATGGATCCATTCTTCTTCTTTACAAACAACACCGGGGAACCCTAAGGTGAAACACTAGGGCAAATAAATCCCTTGCTCAATAGGCCTTGGAGTTGCTCTTTTAGATCCTTCAACTCAATAAAAGCCATGAGATAGGGAGTGATGGAAATGGGTTTAGTGCCCAGTGCAAGATCAATAGCAAAATCAATGTCCCTGTCATGAGGGACTCCTGATAGATCAATAAGAAACACATATGGAAACTCGCAAACCACTAGAATAGACTCCATAGAAGGTGACTCAGCAACATTATCATGAATAAAATCCAAGTAAGCTAAGCATCCTCTATCAATCAACTTTTGGGCCCAAATATAAGATATAACTTTACTAGGATAGGAACCCTTTAAAGACATCCACCCTAGCCTCGGTCCACCAGGCATGGCTAGGCTAACGATCTTGGCATAACTATCAAGAATAGTATGATATAGAGATAGCCAATCCATACCTAGAATAACATCAAAATCTACTATATCCAATATAATCATATCTACTCAAGTCTCAAAGCTAACCAAAGTCACATGATAGGTTCGGTACACCCGATCCAATATTAAGGGCTAACTTACTGGGGTCAAAACGTGAATAAGCATAGACATAGTATCATATGGAAACTCAAACCCTAATAAGAAATATGAAAAAACATATGAACAAGTAGATCCAGGATCAAATAACCCAGATGTAGGGCGATGGCAAACCAGAACAATACTTATGATGACAGCATCAAAGGCCTCAACCTCATCTACCTGGGAAAGCGTAGTAATGGCATCTCCGTCCTCCACTAGTAGAAGCTGTCGCTTTACCACCAAAATATGTAGAAGTATCACCTACTCTTCTACCTATGGTGCATCTACCTCCATCGGTCTGACCTCTACCCCAGCCCCAAGTCTGTGAAGCTGAACCTCTAGCTGATGGTCTGGATCTATGATTGGTGCTATGAAGTAACAATGGTGGGACCTAGAATGAGTTTGCATAGGCACTGTTGAATCATATGATCAGGTGATCCATATCCAAAACAAGATCTAGCGGTGGACAGTTGCTGAGAAAGAAGAGAAGGGATACTGTAGCCATCCCATCCTGCAGGCATCTGCTGTTACCTAGTAGAGATGTGACCTGAGCTATAGCAATCACGAGGATCTATCCTCCCTCTGGAGCTGGCAAGGATGTATGAACCCTATGGTACTGAAATAAACCACCCTCCTTAGTTATACCTTTGCCTCCTAATGAGGCACCCAAGAACTGTCTTAGTGTTCGAACCCTTTTGAGGTCCCAAACTTCTCTCTCTGCATAAGCTCCATCTCCTTGGTGGCACTAACCACTGAATTATAAGATGCTTCATCTCTTGACACCTAATACACTAACTGTTTAATAGAAAATTGGCGAGCTCTCTTTGTCTTCGTAGGAATAATAACTGTATCATATGGGGCCAACTGACAAAAACAGACCTTATACTTTAAAATGATCATGTTATCCTATCTCAAACTTTAGAGACTCTCCTCATGAACACTCTAAGGAATAAATCTTGCATAAAACCCACTAGAAAATGCCTTCCAAGTCATCAAAGGAGACCTAATTAGAAATGATTCCAAATAGGTCCTTCACTACCCCCTGGCTGTTCCATGGAGTTAGAGGTAACATATCGTACACCATGAGTCTCTACCAACCCCACGGTCTCAAGCAACTCTTGGTAAGTAACTAAGAACTTATGTACATCCTCGGTCTTTCCACCCTGGAACTCAGGTGGCTCTACCTTCCTAAATCTCTTATACCTACATTGGTCCTCACCAATGAAGGCAACTATTGGAGGCATCTCGACAATAGGTGCTGCTAGTAGTTTCCCCACTTGAACCTAGGCCATGGGAGCCTGCTGCTGATCCTGAGGCTGAACCTTAACCCGTGTCAATAAAGTACCTGATGTAGTAGTTGGGCTACCCATCTGCCTTAAAGTATCTAGCACACGTAGAACTCTCAAAAGTGTATTCTTAAGTAGTGGCTTTGCAGCATAGTCATGAGGAACCTGCTCCACTATAGGATTCATAGCTGGCTCAGGATAGATACCTTTCTTATAATCTCTCATCGGTGTTCCTCCTCGACCCCGACATCTACCTCGACCTCTGACACGGCCCCTGCCCCTAGTTGGGGTCTCAATAGCAGTCTCAAGGGTTGTGTCTCCTAATCAAGTAGCTGTTGTAGCTCTAATCCTCACCATCTACCAAAAGGACACATAACCACTCAACGCTTACTCAAAACCTACACATGAATTGATTAGAAACAAGCAAAAGAGAACTTTTTATAGTCTGCATAGCCTCTCAAGGATAAGTAATGGACATTTGTGCACCGATCCTCAAGACTCTACTAGATTGAGTTTGTACATATGTAAGACCTAGAACTTGGAGCTCTGATATCAAATTGTCATAACCCAAAATCCGGATGTGATGACATCTACCTAACCTACCAAGGTGAGTTAGCCCAGAAAACCAAAATACCCAACAATATACAAAAATGAAAGGTAAAACAGTTTAATAAGATAAATAAGCATGGGAAATCAAAAGCTACAACCATCCCAACACTGGTGTCGCATGTACAAACCTATAATAACAAGAATAGGTAAATGAAAATAGAAGTCTCAATGTCTTATCCTCAAATAGAACGTAACATAAAGTAAAATCCTCCAAGATCTGCCGAAGAGACAAGTATCTATCTCTCGAAAAATCTAAAGGACTGAGCTCACAACCTATAAAAATGTATCAAGGGGTGAGAATCAAATAATAAGGTACTAAGGAAATGGAACTAACCAAGAATAAAGCAATGAAGAATACAAGTGTTCCTATCCACCCAACTATATACCGCGAACTACACACCTACACTCAAAAAGGTCCCAGCACAATACAATATACAAATCATATAAAGATATACTCATCAAATAACATCATATCTCAAAACTTTCAACTGATATCAAAGTCAAATAGTACAATCGATATCCAATATCATAAATAATTTGATAGATAATTAGTAGCTCTCATGTAATACTTATAATAATATCAGAAGGAATGATATGAGATGGAGTGGATGCCATGAGGTGTCAATAATGTGATGCAATGTCAAATAATTGTGATGCATGTCTGTCCTACGATACACATCCGCTGATCATATTTGTGTCAGAATGGAACCCAAAGGGGAAACACAAGCACCATGTATCCGTGAACATTATCGATAATGACCTTACCCAATACTCACCCGATCAAAAATGATCTATGCCACAATATCAGTCAGCATATTACCTCATCTCACCAATAACAACCTCAGCCAGTCATTAACAGGTAGACACCTCGGCCATCAATCCACATGTTACCATTCTCACCCCTCAGTCATAGTCATCACAAGTATCAATGCACAAAAAATAGTGAATATGATGTACACAATCTAAGTTTCATTACAATTTCAGTATTACCATGATTTTAATATCATCACGGTCTCAATATAATTCACATCTCAATGTAGGTACCATCTTGATATCAATATCAAATAATTCACAAGATCACATGTATTATGAATCGACAATTAATTCACAAGTCAAAATTTTACCATTTGAACAATTATCCAATTCAAAATATCATGATCAAAGCCTATGATGATAGAATTCTATAGACCTAAAACTCAAAATGGGCACTCGGAACTCATTCGAAGTTAGAATTTCATAAATCAAATATGTAGCCACATCAGAAATGGCGATCCGGACTCAACGGAATAATCAAAATTTAATTTTGGGACCTCTATGATACAGTTGCCAATGCAACTCGGATAACCAAGCTTGAAATTTGAAGTACTAAAAATACCCCCAAAAAACTCCAAAAACTAATATGAAACCATTTCTAGCATTAGTTTGACCATCCAAAACTACTGGAACTGAAAGAATTTCGATAGGAGCTCCGAACCCTGAATGTTGACCAGAGTCAAACCTATGATCCAAAATAAACTAAAAATGCAACTTTGGGTCTAAAATCTCTGTTTTAACTCCAAATTTATTTCTGCAAGTTCTCTTAGACTAGATTATGCATCCTAGAACTAAAGTAATTAACAGAATCAAATTTTAACACTCGAAACTCAAAATGACCATAAAACTCGAAATTTTCAACTTTAAGCCTTTTAAATCTTTCTTTTGCAAAACTCCAACTTTTTATAATATTTTTGTAATCTGACTTTAGGACTTAAATCATTGATTTCTCCCTCATCTTAGCTCTATTTTTAAAACTATTTTCACCATTAAATTCGTTGCTACGTGTAGAATATTTTCATTCATTAATTTTCAGTTTCCAACTACTATACGTTTTCCAGCATGAGATTTTTTTTTTATCATTTTATCCCTTCTCTCTAAATTAATTTATTCTAGTGTCACTAAATTTAGTATGTGATTATGATGATATGTTTGAATAGATTATGGTGATTTGAAGCATCATAGGAGGGGGAAGACAACGATTCTTTCTTGATTTCAAGACTTTATTTGAGGCAAGTGGACTTCTAATATTTTGTTAAGTATGGATGAACTTTGTGTGCTCCTATGTGCATAGATTGAGTATTTCAGGGGTAGAGCTGTATCATCATAGGTTTGATTATATTATTTCGATATGAATGATTGTTCTTATGGTGATATATTGACTTATAAATTAACTATTGCTAAGTACCCAACGTGACCTTGTAAATCATTTGACATTGATAATGATATGATGTTCATACTGAGGTATGATTTATATATTGATAATATGGTAATATTGAGACATTTGAGAACTATTCGATTTTTATTGTTAATATACATAATCTATGTGGACATCTTGCATACTCTATTTCCTTGAACCTGATTAATATGCCATTATCATATGTTTTCTTGATAATCCATCGATGATGAAAATTCGAAGGGAAATGGTTCCGTCTAGTAAAAAAAGAAAAGTGAAAAAGAAAGAAAAGTCGAAGGAAAATGGGTCCGGCTGATATGAAAGTTATTGCTGAAGAAAAATGATTTCGACAGATACATGGTCCGTGTGTGGCCCCCCATGGTTTCTAACTGAGGTATAAATATGGTCAGTGGATATATATCGCAGGACAAACATGCATCATGGTTATTTGACATTGCATTGCATTGTATACATCTTATGGCATCCACTTCATCCCATATCTTATTTGATTGATATAGTTGTATATTATTTATGAGATTATGTACTTATTGTATCCCTAATCTTACTATAGTGTTGGATCTATCTATATTCTGGTGTTATGAGATACTACGCTAGACGATGAGTATATCTATATTACTATGATCTATATATTATATTATGCTGGGACTTTTCTGAGTGCAGGGTTGTAGTTTGGCAAATTGTGGTTGAGATTTAAGGAGTCACTTGTATTTTTTCGTTTCTTTACCTTAGGTTAGTTCAATTTTTTAAGTACCCCGTTGTTTGGTGCTCAACCCTTCCTATATTTTTGTAGGTTATGAGCCCGATCCATCTTGCTAGACCTCCTTTCTTATTGGATCGAGCTTCCAAAATTCTTGTGAAGTAGTTTCCTATGTCTTCAGATGGACTTGAGGATTCCATTTTTATGTTTTGGTTCTATTTGAGGACTAGACATTATGCCATGTATTTCATTTGAGTATTCTATACACAGAGGCTTGCATATGTAACACTAGTTTTTGGGAAGGTTGTAGTTGTTTTCTTCCGCTTATCTATATATTTAGATTATTATCTTCCGTTTTTATCTCAATTGTTAATTTATTTAGGTTTTGGGCTTACTCGCCTAGGAGGGTTAGGTAAGTGTCATCATATTCGAATATCGAGTCGTGATAATTTTGTATCAGAGCCCCAGGTTCATAGGTCTCATTTATGTATAAGCCCAGTTTAGAAGAGTCTTGAGGATCTTATCCTTGAGAGGTTATATAGACTATTATGAAACTCTCTTTCATTTCATTCTAATCAATTCGTGCGTGGGTTTTCTATAAGTGTTGAGTGTTCGGGTATCCCTTTGATAAATGGTGAGGGCCAGAGCTGCTGCTGCTATGGGTTAGGGGAAGGCTGCCCCTGATATTTATATTGAGACCCCAACTAGGGGTAGGGGTCGTGCCCGAGGAAGAGCTAGAGGCCGAGGCCGATGAGCCACACCTATGAGGGACGATAAGTGGGATATCTCCCCTGAACCGGTTATGAAGCCTATACATAAGTAGGTTCTACATGATTTTGATAGAGCAACATTACTCCAAGATACACTTTTGAGAGTCTTGGGTGTGTTGCAGACTTTAGGACAGACAGGTAGCCCGCTGACACTCCTGGTACTTCACAAACTCAGGTAAGGGTGTAACCTCAAGATCAATAGTAGGCCCTCGAGGCCCAAGTTCAGGATGAGAAGCTTCGATTGATGAGATTCCATCCATTGTTTCCTCTACTGATGATAAGTAGCGAAGATATGAGAGATTTCAAAAGATAGACCCACCTCTATTTCGGGGTGGGAAGACTGAGGATGCTCATAAGTTCCTGACAACTTATAGAGGGTTGTTGGACACGATAGGACTAGCAGAGACATATGATGTGAAATATGTTACTCTCTAGCTCCATGGGCCATCCAGGAAGTGGTGGAGGACTTATACAGGATCCCTTCCAGTTGGATCTCCTCAGATGACTTGGGATATATTTTCTGATGCATTCTACAATTGGTGTCTTCCTTAGAGTGTGGAGAGACGATTGAGGATCGAGAGTTTAAGGTAGGGAACCATGATCATTTTAGAGTACGAGGTCAGATTATGTCAGTTAGCCCACCATGCCACAACTTTACTTCCGACAGAAGAGGAGAAGGTTCACTAATTTCTAAGAGGGTTGGTTTATCCTATCAGACAGTCGATATTTTAGGTAGCTCAAGATGGAGCCTCATTTCAGTGAGTTTTTAGCACCACCAAAGAGGTGGAGTTAATGCAGAGGGAGGAGTTTGGTGACACCAAAAAGGTCTGTACTTCAACACAGTATTCAGGTGCATCATCAAAGGGCAGAGATATGGCCAAAGGAGGTAGTTCTTTTGTACATCGCGGGGTTCATGCAGCCTTGCCAGCTTTAGAGGGAGGATGAGATCCCCGTGATTCCTATAGTTCAAATCAGAGTTCATCTAGTTCCCAATATACAACACCTGTTTGAGATCTGGCACCACCAGCCAGAGGTTCAACCCTACAGACTAGGGGTCGGGCTAGAGGCCAAACTGATAGAGATTCAACCCTACAGACTAGGGGTCGGGCTAGAGGCCAAACTGATAGATGTGGACGTACCAGTGCTAGGAGAGTAGGTGATACTTCCACTCTTTCAAGCGGTAAAGGATCAACTTCTACGAGTAGAGATTGATGTCTCCCAAGTTACACCTCATTTTTAGAGGATAAAGCTGTCGCGGTCAAGAAATAGAACATAACTAAGTTTAGGGTCGAACCTATAGGGAATACGTACACTCAAGAGAATTCACTGACCACAATCCGAATAGTTAACCAACTTACTTCTCCAAAAAGGGGGAGGGTTTGCAATAATCAATGAAGAATATAACTAAACTAGCTAACACAAGAGAAAAGTTAATATGGAGAGAAACTAGGGCATGGTGTTCCCCATGATTCCCCAATTCAGTATGATCGGATAACCTAATTCTTTTCTAGTATATAGCATGAAGGATAGGAAGTTACATTCACCAAGCCCTTTGGTCAAAGGTGAGAGGTGAATTTCACTGTGACTTGGTCCATATCCATAGTATGCATTACTAACCCTTACTTATTAGTCCCAGTAGGACCTCTCATTGGCCCAATTTGGTTGATAGATGAGAACACATCAATCGAATCCTATTAATTAATCTCTTTTCCTATTCATTACTACCTTGGTCCAGTCAGTAACACTAGGCGAGTTCTAGTATTTGCCACCACTAGAAAACATGCAAAATGAAGAGAGTTAATTAATACATGCATATACACCTTCCAAGAATTATAAATTATCCAGTTTTACTTTGTTATGTCTTCATGGTTCCCACAACCCTAGTTGTGGATTTAGTTACTCATGTTTTGTGTAGATGCAAGAATTATGGATTGAGAAAATATAATTGATCACTTACCCAGTAAAATTAAAAACAAGCAAATCCAACTTCTATAAGAATCACAAGCTTAAGGAGGAAATTCAAACACAAGTGTTCCCAAAGACTCTCCAATATGATCTCGCAATTTCTCTCTCTAATTACTGAGTTCTCTGAGTACTAGGAGAAAAACTTCTGAAAAATAACCTAAAAACCTATTTATAATAAGTAAAATACAAGTCCTAAATAGAATAGGAGAATTGGTCGGCACGCCATACGAAAGGGGTTTACGGGTTGTATTGCATTCCACAGCCCGTAATCGGGGTCTCGTACTCAGCAGTTGGAAATTTAGACTTCAACTCTACGACACCCCTCTATGACTCACAAAGTGGTTTATGACCCATAAAAGGGGTTTCGTCTGGTGAAACTTCAGAAAGTCTCAATCTTTGATCCTTAGTGCACGAATCATGTTTCACAACTTGTAAAACCTTTTATGGATCGTCTGTATGTTTGTAGAATTAATCTTCAGAAAATAGCCCCCCACTGGAATTGTTCACGAAACCACCCTATGGCTCGTAAAATGATCTATAGCCCTTAAAGGGTCTTGTATAACAGCACAAATTCAACAACTTCTGCACTTTCTCCCAAAATCAAGAACAACCTGTAATCCTACAAATATAAACACAAAAAACATAAAACCAACTAACATCGCATTAAGAACACACAAAATTTCAAGTTTTAAGCATAAAATGTTGTATTTTGGCAGCACATCAACACTCTCAACTTAAAATTGTTGCTTGTCCTCAAGAGACAGACTCAATCTATACAGATAATACAGTAACACATAAAAACCTCCTATAGCATACATCACATAAATCTCAAACCCAAACACCCATACCAACTTTTCAAAACATGATCAGATAGCTATCTAGCAAACCAATACAAACTGGGCATCTGAAAACACAACTATGACAAGCGAGGTAGTATCAATAATCCACAATCACTGAACAAGTCTAGTGCTTACAATGCAATGCAAGTGCCCTCATAGAAAGAAGCCCCATGTCTGACACTCAATGTTTTCATGTATACGCTTGGGACTATGCAAAATCACTCAAGCCCCATGTCTGACATTCAATGTTTTCATGTATACGCTTGGGACTATGCAAAATCACTCACTCTCACAAAAGACTTTCATGTATCATTCCTAATACCATAGGCATGCCCCTATACTCATGATTAAGACTTTCAACTCACTGGACTAGGATTACTTTAGGACTTTCTAGGCTTGTAAGTAGGATCAAGGGGCTTTGGTATGATATTATGGGAATATAATGACTAAAAGCCCTCCTTGACACTGCATTTTTTCTACACTTTTGTCCTACCAACTCTGTTATTTTCACCTTATTCTCCATTTTTCCTACTTTAAGCTTTTTGGATGCTTTCTTTAATTTTTCAGTTTTTGCCTTGTTTTTACACTTCATTTTGCTTTTTAGCTCACAATTAAGGCATCACTCATTTTTCTTACACCTCGTACATGATTTTTTTTTCTTTTGTATCACTAATTCACCCTCTTATTTTTGTGTTTCACCCTTACACTAGCCACCCCAAATGTAGGCTTTTGTCTTGTGTTGAGGTGCATAGTATCCGTCCACTATCACGAGCCAAGCCTAAGGCCTAGACGTGACACGATGAATGGGGAACCAAAGAAACTCCAAACAAGCCTCTTAACTTAAAATTACACATCAGTGGTCACGGAATCATATAAAAGACATTAAAAGTAAGAATAGAGGCAAAGGGGCTAAGGAGAAAGCTTGCATAACATCATAATCAAGAGACAAGGAGTCAAAGCTCATATCATAGATACATAACATGCCCAACAAACACCTCTAATACATAGATAAGAGCGGGACCAAGACAAAGCAACCGGGCTCACCCTCATAGTCAAAGTAGAACATAAAGAAGAGTGTATCAATACATAATAAGAACAACATAGACTAAGGTCCCCGAAGTGGAAGACTCACCAACTAGCTTGAGTAGTACCGAACTGACCACGTAGAGGAGGATGATAAACTTGGGCGCTGGTTCCTACATGGTGATATCATGTAGGCAAGAGTATGCGTTAATACTTTAAATGTACTAAGTATGTAAGATACAATACAACAAGAGATAGGCATTATAATCAAAATACATAGTAATAGGCAATGGGCAAAGTATAACAACATGGAAAATGTGATCACTGCATAAGTAAAACATGCTCAAGTAACTTATGCTCATATAGGATATAATATGTGTAGAAAAGACCAAGCTAGATTTCCAAAGCACAAATCCCTTGGTTGGTTGATAAGGGTTTCACCCCATCACCCTGGTGGTATGGCACAAACTCCTCACATGGTTGATGAAAATTTCACCTTATCACCCTGGTGGAAAAGTACAAACCCCACACATGGTTGATGAGTGCAAACCCCTACCTCCGTTATCAAGGTACAAACCCCCCGACAAGGTTCTCTGGGCTCTTAGTCCCCTTGGAGCGGGCATGGTCTAATGCAATACTTTATGTATATTATATCATATACATAAGCTCCTTTCTTCATCATAACATCAATCATATCATATCTCATGCTTTGGACCTTCAGTCCCTTAAGAAACCACATCTGGACATTTTATCAAACACTTGGAGAGTGTGTAATGCTAGTATAAAAATATGAAATAAAGAGATGAAATCATGCAAGAAAATCCATTGAAAGACCATCAATCAACACCTTGAAACACCCTAAACCAACATATATCAAGACCCCTCATCAAATCTTACAATAGATCTAAGACTTATAACTCAAGACATAGCAAAACAGTCACAATTTCACATAGCTTTAATATAGTGTGTAGTCAATTTCATAATAAGCAATACCCATTTGTAAACAACTTCAAATCATGCAATTTGAGTAAAAAGAGGCTTGGGTATCATGGGTGAAAGGAACCCATGAAAGAAACCCACATACCTTAGCTTGGAGATGAGCTTGGTGAAGATTGGAGATGGAGAATTGAAGCTTGAAGGAGAACCTTAGTTTCGGATGAGGGTTTGAGACTTGAATTTAGGATTGAAAAATATGGCTAAGTGTTTGAGTGAGTATTGGGGAATGTTTAGGATGATATGAAGGTGAAATATGGCTAAGTATAGATAAAAACATGTTTAGGAACACTTAGGGCCAAGAATTAGAAGTCTTGGACCAACTTAAAAAATAGGGACCTTTTTATACTGTGCGCGTCACGTGAGGAACACAGATTGCTCACTGAAAATTGCATTCTTAAAACTTCATAATTACTAATGCTTCGCTCTTCAACCAAGGTTAGACCCTTCTCCCCTAAATTTAACCCTCTGAACAAGAATATGAAGTCAGATTTTTGATATTATGCACGAATTTTGAGATATATGGAATTTAAAATTTTGGGCATTCTGAGGCACATTTTCGGGCACTTCTTGGGGTCGATTAAATATCTATCCCTTGGGAACATTCGTCCCCGAATGTAAAAGTGACGTGCAAGTCAAGAGTGATCATAAACAAATCCGCCCCAACAAGAATGCAATATTATAGTTAAGACACCATTTTCAAAATCTCATCGTAAGTATAAAATCATCACAAATTTACCAACTTGAACATGAATGCACATGAATGACATAGGGTCTGAAATATAAGACTTAAAAATCAAATAGGAGACTTAGAATTAGTACCTTAGGATTGAGTGGAGTGGAAAATATATGGATATCGCTTTTGCATGTCCGCTTCGGCCTCACATGTAGCACTTTCGACTTGTTGGTTCCTCCAAAGGACCTTAATGGATGTCATCTCCTTGTTCCACAATCTCTTGACTTGCCTATCCAAAATCTGAACCAGAGTCTCCTCACAAGTCAAGTTATCCTCAACAACACCCACCATATCAAGAGGCACAATATCATTAGGATCACCAATATATTTTCTCAACATAGAGACATGGAACAACGAATGAACCAAATTCATTTCACTAGGCAACTTTAACTCATAAGCTACCTTGCAAACCCTTTTTATCACCTCATAAGGACCAACATATCTTAGACTTAACTTTCCTTTTTTACCAAAACGGACCACACCTTTCATTGGAGAAACTTTCAAATAGACCTAATCAGCCACTTTGAATTCAAGATCTCTTCTTCTCACATCGGCATAAGATTTTTGACGACTTTGGGCTGTTTTCAACCTTTCCCTAATCATCTTAACCTTCTCAAGAGCCTCCATAAACAGATTCGGTCCCAATAAATCCACCTCTCCAACCTCAAACCAACCAACTAGTGAGCTATGACGTCTCCCATAAAGAGCCTAAAAAGGAATCATACCGATGCTAGAACGATAACTATTGTTGTAGGCAAACTCAATCAGTGGAAGATGATTATCCCAACTACCCTTAAGCTCCAAGACACAAGCCCTAAGCATATCCGCAAGTGTTTGAATGGTTCTTTCGGCTTGGCCATCTGTTTGAGGGTGAAAGGTCGTACTAAGGTGAACTTTTGTACCAAGACCCTTTTGAAAAGATCTCCAAAAATGTGAAGTGAATTGTGTATCATGATCCGATATGATGGACATAGAAACCCCATGTAACCTTACTAACTCATGGATGTTCAACCTTGCATACTCTTCAGCCCTATATGTGGTCTTAATAGGTAGAAAATGAGCCGATTTCATTAAATGGAATCAAAACCTTTTCTAGTCTTAGGCAACCCAACCACAAAATCCATATTAATCACCTCCCACTTCCATGTAGGAATCTCTATGTCTTGGGTTACGCCACCCGACTTTTGATGTTCGACTTTGACTTGTTGACAACTATGGCAACCGGAAATGAATTTGGCAATGTCCCTCTTCATGCCTCCCCACCAATACACATCCCTCAAATCTCTATACATTTAGGTAGAACCTGGGTGGATAGAATAAGAAGAATTATGAGCCTCATCAAGGATTTTCTCCCTCAAACCATCAATACAAGACACACATAACCTACCTTGGTAAATAAGAGCACCATTTCCCCCTTAGGAGTAAACCTCTACTTTGCCCTCTTTCACCAAGGCCTTCAGTTCAAGCAAGGAGGAGTCAAGATTTTGTTTTGCTATCACCTCATCAACCAATGAAGACAGACCCATCAAGAACAACAACGCCATCTTCACCAACCTCTTCCAACCAAACCCTCAATCTAGCCAATTGATGCACCTCCATATCCATTTCTTTATCACTACTATCAATATGAGCTAGGCTACCCACAGACACAATACTCAAAGCATCTGCCATAACATTTTCCTTACCCGAATGACAGTGCACGCTCATATCATAGTCTTTAAGAAGTTCTAACCATCTCCTTTCCCTCAAGTTGAGATCTTTTTGAGTGAAGACATATTGAAGGCTCTTGTGATCTGCGGACACATCAACATGCACCTCATACAAGTAGTGACATCAAATCTTTAATGGAAACACAACGGTGACTAACTCTAGATCATGGGTAGGGTAGTTCTTTTCATGAATCTTGAGTTGTCTAGAAGCATAAGCTATGACTTTACCATTTTGCATCAACTCACAACCCAAACCAACCCGTGAAGCATCATAATACACCACTAATCCCTCAAGCCCATCTGGTAGTGACAATATAGGATTGGACACAAGCTTGTCTTTCAGTGTTTGGAAGCTCCTCTCACACTCATCGGTGCACACAAGCTTAACCTTCTTTTGAGTCAATTTTGTCATAGGGGAAGCAATGGAGGAGAACCCATTCACAAACCTTCTATAATAACACACTAGGCCCAAAAAGCTCTTAATATCCGATGGGGTCAATGGTCTAGGCCAATTCCTAATCACATCGGTTTTCTTAGCATCCATTTTTATGCCATCCCCCAACACCACATGACTCAAGACTGCAAACTCCTTCAACCAAAATTCACACTTTTCATATTTGGAATACAATTTATCCTCCCTCAATCTTTGCAACACAACCCTCAAATGACCCATATGCTCCTCTCTACTATGTGAATAGATCAATATCAACAACGAAGAGCACAACAAAGGAATTAAGATAGGGTTTGAAGACCATATTCACTAGGTCCATGAAGATGGCTCGTGCATTGGTCAATCCAAAAGACATCACCACAAACTCATAATTCTCATATCTAGTCCGGAAGGCCGTCTTGGGAATATCACACTCCCTCACCTCACTTGATGATACCCGGAACAAAGATCAATTTTAGAGAAGAAGTTAGCCCCTTGCAATTGGTCAAACAAATCATCAATTCTCGAAAGAGGATATCTATTCTTTATACTGACCTTATTGAGTTGTCGGTAGTCAATACACATCCTAAGGGACCCATACTTATTTTTCACAGACAACACTGAAACACCCAAGGTGATTGGTTAGGTCTAATAAATCCCTTCTCCAACAAATCTTTTCAATTGTTCCTTTAATTCCTTCAACTCCGTCGGGGCCACACGACAAGGGGGAATGAAGATAGGTTGAGTATCGAGAAAGTGGTCTATACCAAAATCTATTTCCCTTTTAGAAGGAACACCAGGAAGGTCATTTGGGATGATAGAAGAAACTCATTTACAACTGGAACCGACTCTATGGAAGGGACTTTAGATTCCACATCCCTAACCCTCACAAGATGGTAAATACACCCCTTAGAGATCAACTTATGGGCTTTAATGCAAGAGATGAACCTACCCTTGACCACCACATCTTGATGCATAGTAGGCATGCAACCAATCTATCCTAAGAATGACATCAAAATCTACCATGTCTAATTCAACAAGATCACAAGGCAACAACTTATGCAAAATGCAAATAGGAAAACTTCTACAAACATTCCTAGAAACAATAGAGGTACCAATAGGAATAGACACTTCATATAACTCATGCAACAACTCGGGGTCAATATGGAACTTTGGGTAATAAAGGGGGTAACAAAAGAAAGAGTGCCACCCGGATCAATCAAAGCATATACATCAAAGTCAAAGATTTTCAACACACCAGTAACAACATTGGGAACCTCACCAACCCCTTACCTCCCATGTAGAGCACAAAATTGATTGTGCCTTAGGGCACCACCTTGAGGACTACCTCTACCTAATGGAACCACATTTGCACACCGGCCTTTGCCATGATTTCTTGGACAATCCACATTCTTGTGAAAAAGTTCCCCACATTCAAAGAATGCATTAGAACCTTTCAAAGATGGGCCTCCATGGCTCCTTCCACATTTAGGGCACACATCATTAGGAACCACACCACCAACACATTGAGGCCTAGGGAAGTCATTGGCAAATATCCTATTAGTAGCATTAGAAGACCCTTCGCCTTGACAAAATCTAGAACCCTTTTGGAATTTAGCCTCAAATCGGGCCCTTTTGGCCTCATGCCCCCTTCTCTTCCTCAATTTCTCCTTCTCCATTTGATCGGCATAGGTCATCAATCGAGACAAGTCCATGTCACTAATTAGAATGTAGGACAAGCGTTCTTCACTTATGAAGTCGGAGACCCCCATGATGAACTTATTCATCCTAGATCTAGGATCGGCCACCAAATAAGGAGCATACTTTGGAAGTTGATTAAACTTGAAGGCATACTCCCTCACACTCATAGCACCTTGTTTCAAGTTCATAAACTCCACCAACTTAGTTTCTCTAATCTTAAGAGGGAAAAATCGATTAAGGAAAGCCAATTTGAACTCCTCCCAAAGCATCACATTACCAATTCCCTTCTCCCCCTTCCATTGGTCATACCATATTTAGGCTACCCCTTTGAGTTGGTACGCCGCCAACTCCTCTTTTTCATTCAGCCCAACATCCATGATACCAAGATCTTGTAGACCCTATGAATAAACTCTTGTGGATCTTCATCCACCTTTGACCCATAGAACACCGGAGGATTCATCCTCATAAAGTCCCTTACCCTAGTTCCCTAGGTAGTAACATAAGGGGCTTGGGCCCCTTGATTGACTTGGTTGGGCATAACCTGGGCAAGTATAATGAGAGCATCCCGGAGCTCACCATTGATACGTTGCTCCTCAGGAGTTTGGTCTCTTTGTCCTCGAGTGTTTGGGATGATATAGCATAGCAAAGAACAATCTTTAGGGGGAAAAACTTACCACAACACTATAGTATAGCTTAGAACATGAAGAGGGGAAATATTTTCCTAAAATGTCTCATAGCCTCATATTCATAGTCCTGGCACACTTCACAACCATGAATAGGACTCTAATCAGTGCGGTGTGTTGGACTCTGAGGATCTATCAACCTAGTCCTATGATACCAAGTTTGTCACTACCCAAGCCTAGGGCCTAGACGTGACACAATGAATGGGGAACCCGAAGGAACCCCAAACAAGCCTCTTAGCTTATCATTACACATCATTGGTCGCGGAAGCATATAAAAGACATAAAGAGTAAGAATAGGGGCAAAGGGACTAAGAGGAAAGCTTGCATAACATCATAATCAAGAGACAAGGAGTCAAAGCTCATATCATAGATACATAATATGTCCAACAAACACCTCTAATACATAGATAAGAGCGGGGGCCAAGA
>JAABOM020073521.1:0-35407 GCA_011800125.2 Solanum clarkiae | reverse complement strand
AGTAAGCGCATAGTTACAGGTTGGTTCTCCCGGGCCTTAACGGCAACGGGTGCCGGTCCGCCCTACGGGACTTTGGGATGTGACATGAGTAGTTCGCTCTGCCTGGCCATTGGTCTGTGAATGGAAGGATGTACACAGATTCACCTTCACACCCAATCCTTTCAGAAATGATCTCCATATTTGGGAGGTGAATTAAGCTCCTCTATCCGAGATTATGGACAAGGGAACTCCATGCAACCTCACAATCTCTCAGATGTACATCTTGGCGTACTCCTCCACAGTGTTAGTTGTCTTAACTACTAAGAAGTGAGTCGATTTAGTCATCCTATCCACAATCACCTATATTAAATCATGTGCTTTCGAGACTTTGATAGACCAGTAATGAAGTCCATATTTATCATCTCCCACTTCCATTCCGAAATCTCAAAATTTTGAGCTAATCCACATGGCCGTTGGTGCTCAACTTTCACTTGCTGACAGTTTGGGCACTTTGAAACAAACTCTGTAATATCCCGTTTCATTCCACTCCACCAATAGACTTCTCTCAAGTCATGGTACTTTTTGGTAGAGCTAGGATGGATGGAATGCCTAGTTCTATAAGCTTCATCCATAATTCTATCTCATATGTCATCAACATCTGGGATGCATAATCTACTTTGGTACCTCAACACCCCATCTCCCCCTTTGGAGAAGACCATCACTTTCTATTTGTGGATAGCCTCCTTCAATTGGAGTAGAAGAGGATTCTGGTCTTACTTTTCCTTCACCTCTGCCACCAAAGATGAAGCAGACCTATTCTGGATATTAACTCCCTTATCATTCTCCTCAAGTTGGACTCCTAATCGAGTTAACCAGTGCACTTCTTTAGTTAGCTCCTTCTTTCCCTCCTCCACATGGGATGTGCTGCCCATTGACAACCTGCTAAGAGCGTTAGCAACAATGTTGTCTTTACCTGGATGGTAGATAATGCTCATGTCATAATCCTTGAGAAACTCAAACCATCTTCTCTATCGTAAGTTGAGCTCTTTCTGGCCGAAGACATACTGCAAGGTCTTGTGGTCAGTGAACACATCCACATGCACTTCATACAAGTAGTGACGCCAGATTTTCAGTGCAAACACCACCACCGCCAACTCAAGATCATGGGTTGGATAATTCCTCTCGGGAATCTTAAGTTGTCTGGAAGCATAGGCTATCACTTTCCCTCTCTGCATCAATACATATCCCAATCCAACTCTTGAAGCATCGCAATAGATCACAAAATATTTTGTTCCATCGGGCAAGGTTAGGACTAGTGCAGTAGGCTGTCTAGTCTTTAACTCTTGAAAACTTTCCTCATACTCGTCAGACCACTGAAACTTAACCTTCTTCTGATTCAACTTTGTCTATGGTGCAGATAGGGAAGAAAATCCCTCAACGAATCGACGGTAGTGGCCTGCCAACCCCAAGAAACTCCTTATGCCAGTTGGAGAGGTTGGTCTGGGCCAGTTCTTAACCACTTCAATCTTTTGAACATCCACTTGAATACCATCACCAGAGATAACATGGCCTAGGAAAGCCATAGATTTAGGCTAAAATTCACATTTCGAAAACTTTGCATACAATTCATGGTCCTTAAGAGTCTGAAGGACGATTCTGAGGTGATTTGCATGCTCCTATTTGTCTCTTGAATACACCAAAATATCATTAATAAACACAATCACGAACATATCCAGATACTATCTGAACAATCTATTCATCAAGTCCATAAAGGCTGTAGGCGCATTCGTCAACCCAAAGGACATGATCAAGAACTCAAAATGGCCATGTCTAGTCCTAAAGGTTGTCTTTGGAATGTCACATTCCTTACTTTCAACTGATGGTAACTAGATCGGAGGTCTATCTTTGAGAAATAAGAGGAACCCTGAAGTTGGTCAAAAAAGTCATCTATCCTTTGGAGAGGATACTTGTTCTTTATGGTGGCCTTATTCAGTTGCCTATAGTCAATACACATTCTGAGAGACCCATCTTTCTTTAGCACTAATAGGACAGGAGTACCCCCGGAGAAACACTCGACCTTATGAAACCCTTCTCTAGTTCAGTGGGGGTGATCCTATAAGGTGGGATTGAGATAGGCTGGATGTCAGGAAGAATATCAATCCCAAAATCAATCTTCCTATTAGGAGGAACTCTTGCCAGATCCTCGGGAAACACTTCTGGAAACTCATTCACAATTGGAACTGACTCAAGGGTTGGAGACTCAACGTCATCAGATTTAACTCTTACGAGGTGGTAAATACACCCCTTAACAATCATCTTTCTTGCTCTAAGGTATGAGATAAACTTTCCTTTAGGTGCTACAGAATCACCCTTCCACTCTAGAACTGATTCATTCAGAAACTGGAACTTAATGATTCAAGCTCTACAATCAACGGATATAACAGGCATGGAGCCAATTAATGCCGAGGATCAAATCAAAATCACTCATATCTAACTCAATCAGATCAATGGTAGTATCCCTGTGATGGATAGACACTACACAAGCTCTATAGAGTCTCTCAACTTGAATAGACTCACCCACGAGAGTAGAAACATCAAAGGGTTCAAGAAGACTTGGGGGTTCTATCAAATCTACTAGCCACATAAGGAGTTACAAAAGATAATATGGCACCTGGATCCATCAACACATAATAATCAATAGACTAGACTCAAATCATACCCGTCACAACATCTGGGGAATTCTCCTGATCATGTCGACTGCCCACGGCATACAAACGGTTTGTAGCTCTGCTTACCCCTATCGTAGTTCCTTTCTAATTTCCCTTAGCTAGTGGGGCTGGTGCAGAAGATTGAGCCCAATCAGCCCAATTTGGACACTCTCTCTAATAGTGGCCTGCTTGGCTACATTTGAAGCATACATCACTCCCTTCACAATATTTACCCATGCACAACTTGCCACATCTACCACAAGGTGGTTTACCTCGTGAACATTGAGCCACACTAGCTTGTGACTGAGACCCATAGGCTCCCACATTCTGAGACTTCTTATCATTTTTGACTCGAGGTGTAGGTGCACTAGCAGATGATGGTGCTGGAAATCGAATTCTATTGCCTTTGTTCCCAACCTCATGGTTGGATGTCTTAGCTTTCTTGCTCCTGAACTCTTCCCTGTCATATTGCCTCTCCTCATCAGCCCAATGCATGAAAGTTATCAATCTCCCAATATCCATGTCACTCACAAGCATAACTCCCCTTCTATCTCTCTTTGGCCCTCTATTCAACCTATCAACATACATCCTTATCCTTCCCCTCATGTCAGCAACCATATCCAGAGCATAGCGGGATAATTGTGTGAACTCCAGCCCATACTCTTGTACAGTCATAGAGCCCTATTTCAAGTTCAAGAACTCCTTCACCTTTGCCTTTCTCCTCTCTATTGGGAAGAAACTCCCCAAGAAAGCTTCCTCAAACAAAGCCCAAGGCATCACAGGGGCATTCTCCCCTCTACCCTTCTTCCACTGGTCATACTATAGTCTAGCCAACCCCTTCAGTTGATACACAACCAACTCCACTGTATCAGCATCAGCCACATGCATCACTTGGAACACTTTCTGAAGCTCTTCCACATAGTTCTCAGGATCCTCAGTGGATGCAGACCCTGTGAACTCAAGAGGATTCATCCTCAAGAATCCCAGACTCTAGAAGTGTCATGGGCATCCTTTCGGGCTGCTCCTGGTCTTGCAGTAGGTATTGTGACAACCTGGCTAGAGTTTGGATAGCCTGGCGAAGCTCAGCATTCGAGACCTTATCTTGCGGGGGTTGTGCAACAGGGACAGCTTGTTCCCTGGGCACCTCATGTCCTTGAGGCTCAGGTGGATTAACACTTTGTCAGGCGAGACGTCCTCTACCTCTGACGTCTCATCTGAGACGCATGATAACAATTCTTCTATGCGCAAAGCATGAATAAGAATAGAACTTTCTTAGAGTATATCTCTATAGCACGATTTAGAACATGAATGAAGGAAAACAATTCCTATTGTCCATAACCTCATGTTTATCGAGTGTGGTCAACAACATACCTATAAACAAGACTCTACTAGACACATCTTCATAGACTCCCTAGGACACTTGAACTCATGCTCTGATACAATGTTTATCATGCCTCGGGAGGGGAGCCAAGATGTGGCCGGCACCCAAAGACTATTTCTAGTCCCCAAGTGAACCACTTGGCCTCATCACATTCATTCAATCAATCATTTTACTAATTAGCGGATGTTAACATAATGCAAATAGGCACATCTATCATCTAGTCTCAAAGTAATAGCATAAATGAAAGGCTAGTAGAAAGAACTAGCTCACAATCTTAACAATCAACATCCGACTCTAGTCTATGAAGCCTCTATAACTATTATGTGGTGCCAATGATAGACCCATGGCTACCTCAATCAAAATAGAATATAAGCAGTTATAAACTCTAAAACATGATGAAAAGTAATGAAATGAATCCTCCGAAGTCTGGGAGGCTTACCAATCTGGTGAGCACTCAAAGGTCCTTAATGATTTGCCTGCTGATGACCTCTATCCTGGTATCTACATCATAATACGATGCATTCCAAAAAGAGAACGTCAATATTTAGAATGTATTGGTATGTAAAATAATTGAGTGCAATCGAAAACAGGTAGAATAACATAGGAACAATGATCAACTTGAAATAATAACAATTAACATGTCAAATGTCTATCTAAAGTAAGAATAAAGAGTAGACAAGTGACCCATCAACCAATCAACTCATCAATCAAATCAAACCCATCTCAGAGGGACTTATTTCAAAGGAACTCAATTCAAGTCTTCTCATCACATCTTATCTCATCTCATCTCGACTCAGATTACTCAGTTTGGGAACTTCCTAGGAATTTCTCTTATCCGACAACAGTCACTTATGAGCAAGTGACTATACAACAAGTCATCGTTATTACCATAGCTGTCCCATACTTTCCAGGTAGGGGACGAATCGAATCCACTATGTACCCTAGCTATCTGTTAAAGTTAAGTCCTATATTATTTCAGGGACTCTATCTATAGGGAACCATAATGAGACGTAATGGTTATAATCCTCACCTACGCTTAACTACGTAGTTTGATGAGTGCGAGTTGGACTAACTCTTACTCTTTCGGTGCTAGATACTCCTCCTTGACTCAATGCTCATAAAATAATCCATCCAGTCAATACATCTCAATTGACTCATCTCATGTCAGCCTTATAAAGGCTCTCACCATTCAATCGAACCAATCAAACCTTCTCAATAAACCTCATAGAGGCTAATCTTTCAATCAGTCTCGTAGAGACTCTCATCATCTCATCAATCAACATCTCAATCAACAGCTCAAGGATTTGAACAATCATTAGGGAACAATCAAATAGAAAAATCATTAGAGTTCATTTATGGAGACTTAAAGGACTATCAAGTTCTATCAACTCATCATAATTCACACAGCTCAATCTCAATCTCAATCACAATCATAATCTCTATCAACATTCTCAATCAAGGCTCTAGACTCAATCTCTATCTTCTTTCATGCAATCTTTAAGAAATAATAAGTAGGGTTTATACAATAATTCATGTAAAATATTCAATTCAAGAAACAAGTTTATGATGATCATCAACATGTGAAAATACATACATTTAATATAGTTTTCAAGAATAAAATTAAGAAAATCATGCATATAGACTCAAGAACCTTCAATCAACCATCTAAGACCATCTATGGGGCACATGAGCGAACAATCTCATGTTTTCGTTTGTCCTTACATATTTGGGATCAAAGCTCTCCAATAACCTGTCAAGAATTCTCCAATCTTACTTTCTTCTTTCTTCTCTCTCAAGCCCTATCTTTCAAGTGTAATGAAGAAAGATTTAGAATGGGTTTTTGACCCGATTTACTCATCAAAACGACCTATATAGGTCATGGTTTACGTTTACAAGAGGTGAGAAAAAGTATAGAATGCCCCTAAAAAATAAATTTTTAAACTTGGTGAAATAGTCAGGATGATAGGTCCACGACGCTGACCTGTCGCGCATATGTTTATTTCAAAAATTAATACCATTGAAAAATTGAGAAAACGTATAAGTATGGGTGCGCGTTGGGTCCGCGTCGCGAAGCTGTCGCGTACCCTAACTGTTTTGGGTCTGTAATAGGTATGCATCGAGGCCTATCATGTATCCTTACTGTTTTGATAAATTTTGTGAAAATAAATTTTTTATCCGGTTGCTCTTAAATCGGGTCGAGACCATTTTCTGACTCAATTTTTCGTGCTGGCAATTTCGGCCTTAGATTTTTCATCCGAGCTTGGGAAGATGTTTTGCACATAGGTCTCTGTTCTAGGGGTATTTTAGTAATTTTATCGGGTGTTACATCCTTATTTCATGAATATTTTGTTCTTGCTATTATGCTAACAACTTGTTTGGATGGTGGTTTGGCATGGTTTGATAATGTATGGTATGGTATGGTATCCTATAGTACCATACAATGTTTGGATAGACTATATGAGTTGCTATTGTTTAATGACAATTTGCTGTTTGATTTGACTGTATCATAACTTATAAATTTATAAAAATATCCTTGAATGTTATAAATATTAAATTTATTAATAAATTTTTTAAAAAAATATATAGAATTGAGTAGGGAAACATACAAGCTAATATATCTCCAATCTGCACAGACAATGCTAGAAAATAAAAAAGTAAGAACTTTTAAAAAAATGAACCTAAAAAAATAGACTAAAACGTGAAAGAAAAGATAGGAGGCAGAAAAGAAGTTTCAAAAGTTGATGCGGAGGGAAACAAGTAATATAAAAACAATACATATATTAGGGCAAATTTTAATAAAGAATAAAGGATACATTAGAATTATTTAAATGTATATAAGGGTATAATTGGAAAAAAATAAGAGAATCATGGGATACCACCAAATTGGTTATTTCAAAAAATGGGAGTTTTCATGGTTATAGAACCATGAAACAAAACCATACCATACCATACAATTAATGAAATAATCAAAACAAAGTCATTCTCTTAATAACCAAACCATACCATACCATACCACAGAAAACCACCATCCAAACAAGTTGCTAGTGTTTCATATTGTTAGGTTGTTCTAAGAGTTTTAGCTTCTTTTATTCTTTATATCTCTATTCTATGTTGTTGTTAGGCTTCAGTTAGTCATTGTTATTATTGGTGTATTTCACTTTTCTTATTTTAATTCTTCTAGTGTTATTATGTTGGATTGATTTTTCCATCATTTAATCGTTGGTCTCCTCTATTCCTTTTAACTAGTTTAGTGTATGTGCATTGCATGTATATGTCCTGTAAACTTAAAAATTATACATAAATACTACTTGTCATTAAATAAAATATTTATACAACAAAATTAAAGAAGTAATTCTCATGACCCAAGCCTAGGGCCTAGACGGGACACGACATTGGGGAATACGAAGGGATCCCAAGCAAGCCTCTTAATATATCATTATACATCCTTGATCGCAGAAGCAATAAAATATAACAATAGTAGAGTAAAAAAAGGGACAGTGAGATAAGGGAAAACTTCCATATCATAAACATCAAGAGTCAAGAGAGAGTCAAAGCTCATAACATAATACGAAACATGTCCAACAACACCTCTAAAACTTAGATACTTAGCAGGGGCCAAGACATGCTACCGGGCTCACCCTAATAGTCAACATATACATAAAAGGAGATAGTCTTGAAACATAGTATGAGACCATAAACATCGTCCCCAAAATGGAGGACTCACCAAAGAGCTTGAGAGAAGTCGTACTAGCCATGTGGAGGAGGATGATCAAGTGGGCTTTGGTTCCTACATGGTGACATCATGTAGGCATAGAGTATGCGTTAGTACATTTTTTAAATATACTAAGTATGTAGGATGTAATGTAATAAGAGATAAGTAACATAATTGAAATGCATAAGCATAGGCAATGATTAGCATATAACAATATGGCATGCATGTGAGATGCTATGTAGTAAATCATGCTTATATAGGACATAATACATGTGCAAGAAGAGACTACTATCATATTGGTTGATTGTCGAACCCTACCACCCTTGGTCATTGAGGTACCAACCTCATTAATTGGTTGGTGGATCGTCACTCCCTACCACCCTTAGTGATCGAGATACAAACCCCCCTACATGGTTATCAAGGTACAAATTCCCCCGATATATGGTTGATGGGTCGTCACACCCTATCACCCTTGGTGACCGAGGTACAAACACCCCAACATGTTTATCAAGGTACAAACCCTGGTTATCAAGATACAAACCCCCCGATATTGGTCATCCGGCGCGTAATACCCGAGTAGGGAATGGTTACATTCCAATACTATATAGGTGAAAACCATATACATACATTCATTTCATCATCATATAGACATTCAACTCATAAGATATGCATTGGACCTTCAATTCCTTAAGAAATCATAATCCAGACATTTTATCAAACACTTGGCGGGTGTGTAGTGCTAGTGTAAAACCATGCAATTCAAGAGTGAAATCATGCTAGAAAATTCAATGTAAAATTATTAATAGATATTTGGTAACAACCTCAAGCCATATACATCAAAACCGTTCATCAAACCTACAATATATCTTAGATTCATAGATCAAAACATGCTAAAACAACCATAATTTCATGAAACCCCAGCATAGTGTGTAGTGAAATTCATGATAGATAAGACCGATGAGTAAATCAACTTTAAATCATGCAATTTTAGGTAAAAGAGAGCTTGGGTATCATGGGTAAAATGAACCCATGAAAGAAATCCACACACCTTGACTTTGGAGAATCCTTGAAGAAGATTGGAGATGGAGACTTGATGCTTGAATGAGAACCTTAAGATCCGGATGAGTTTTGAGACTTGAATTTAGGAGGTGAAATATTATCTAAGTGTTTAGGTGAGTATTTGGGAATTACTAGAATGATCTGAGGGTGAAATAAGGCTTAGTATAGGCATTTCCACGCATGGGAACTGTTAGGTCCAAGACCCAAAAATCTTGGACCAAACTTGAAAAACTGTGCAAAATTTGTACTGAGGCGTGCCCTTGGGGCGTCGTGCCATGGGCGCGAAAACCTCACTGGAAATTATATTTTTGGGAAAATGAAATTGCGATTTGTTTGCTCTAAAATCGAGGTTAGACCCATTCCCCACTCAATTTAACCCCTGAACAGGAATATGAAGTCAAAGTTGCGGTATCGCTCACGGATTTTTAGATATATGGAAATTATGATTCCGGGCACTTTCAAGGATTATTTTCGGGCACTTTTTGGGGTCGTTTCAATATCTCCCACTTGGGAACATTCGTCCCCGAATGTCAAAGAAATGTATATGAGAGATGCAAACATGACAATTTTAGCCCGCATAAGGATGCAAAAAAATCATTTCAAAAATCTCAATATAAGTATAAAATCATCATGAACTTGTCTATTTAAACATGAACATATGCAATAACATGAAGGTTGAACTTAAGACTTGAGATTGTAAAAGGACTTAGATCAATACCTTAGGCTTGAGTGAGTAGAAACGATAAGGATATCACTTTTCTATATCCACTTCGGCCACCCAAGTAGGACTTTCAACTTGTTAATTCCTCCAAAGGACCTTAACGGAAGCAACATCCTTGTTCCTCAACCTTTTCACTTGTCTATCCAAGATCTCTACTGGAAACTCTTGATGTGACAAGTTGTATTCAACTACCCCCAAAACATCAAGAGGCACAATGGCATTAGGATCACCCACACATTTCCTCAACATAGACACATGAAAGACGAAATGAACCAATTCCATTTCACTAGGAAAATCCAACTCATAGGCCACCTTACCAACCCTTCTCACCACCCTATAAGGACACACATATCTAGGGATTAACTTCCCCTTTTTACCAAAATAGACTACAACCTTCTTGGGTGACACCTTCAAATAAACCCAATCACCAACCTTGAATTCAAGATCCCTTCCCCTCACATCAGTATAGGTCTTTTGGCGACTTTGGGCTGCCCTAAACCTTTCTCTAATAATCCTAACCTTCTCAAGAGCCTCCATAACCAGATCTGGTCCTAACAAAGTCACCTCTCTAACCTCAAACCATCCAACCGGTGATCTACAATGTCTACCATAAAGAGCTTCAAAAGGAGTCATACCGATGCGAGAATGATAACTATTATTGTACACAAACTCAATCAACGGAAGATAATCATCCCAACTACCCTTAAGCTCCAATACACAAGCCCTAAGCATGTCCTCAAATGTTTGGATAGTCCTTTCAGCTTGGCCATCCGTTTGAGGGTGTAAGACCATGCTAAGCTTTAACTTGGTACCAAGACCTCTTTGGAAGGACCTCCAAAAGTGTGAAGTGAATTGTGCACCATGATCCAATATGATGGATAAAGGAACCCCATGCAATCTCAGCAAGTCATGAATGTACAACCTAGCATAATCTTCAACCCCATATGTAGTCTTAATCGGTAGAAAGTGAGCGATTTTGCCATCCTATCAACCACAAACCATATTGAATCAAAACCATTCCTAGTATTGGGCAACCCAACCATAAAATCCATATTAATGTCTTCCCACTTCAAGTAGGAATCTCTATGTCTTTGGTTAGGCCACCCAATTTGATGTTCGGCTTTGACTTGTTGGCAACTATGGCAACCGGACACAAATTTCACAATGTCTTTCTTCATGCCTCCCCACCAACACACCTCTCTCAAATCTCTATACATCTTAGTAGACCCAGGGTGAATAGAATAAGAAGAACAATGAGCCTCATCAAGAATCTTTTCCTTCAAGCTATCAACACAAGGCACACACAATCTACCTTGGTACCTAAGGGAACCACCTCCCTCTTGGGAGAAAACCTCAACCTTATCATCTTTTACCAATGCCTTCAATTCCAACAAAGCAGGGTCAATATCTTGCCTAGCTTTGACCTCCTCAACTAATGAAGATTTAGAACCATCAACAACAACAACACCTACATTATCAATTCTTTCCAACCTAACCCCTAATCTAGCTAACCGATGGACCTCCCTAGCCACCCCTATGCCACCATCATCAACCTGAGCTAGGCTACCCATGGAAACCCTATTCAAAGCACCCGCCACAACATTAGCCTTACTGGGATGAAAATGCACACTCATGTCATAGTCCTTAAGAAGTTGTAGCTACCTTCTTTGCCTCAGGGTGAAGAAATATTGAAGGCTCTTATGATCGGTGAATACATCAACATGTGTCCCATACAAATAGTGACACCATATCTTAATGCAAATACCATGACGGCTAGCTCAAGATCATGGCTAAGATTGTTCTTTCCATGCACTTTGAGTTGCCTAGAAGCATAGGCAATGACCTTACCATTTTGCATTAGAACACAACCAAAACCAACTCTAGAAGCATCACAATACGCAACAAGCACCTCTAGCCCATCCGGAAGTGACAATATAGGAGTGTCCACAAGTTTATCTTTCAATGTTCGGAACTGCTTTTCACACTCATTGGTCCATACAAACTAATTTTTCTTTTGAGTAAGTTTTATCATTGGAGAAGCAATAGAAGAGAAATCGTTCACAAATCTCTAGTAGTAACCCACTAAGCCCAAGAAGCTCCTAATATCTGACAGGGTCAATGGTCTAGGCTAATTTCTAGTCATATATATCTTTTTAGGATCCACATTAATACCATCCCCTGACACCACATGACTTAGGAAGGCAACTTCTTTAAACCAAAATTCATACTTCTCATTTTAGCATACAGTTTCTCTTCCCTCAATCTTTGCAACACAACCCTCAAATGAGTCATATGCTCCTCCTCACCACGAGAATAGATCAAAATATCATCAGTGCATACCACAATAAATGAATCAAGGTAGGGTTTAAAGACCCTATTAATTAAATCCATGAAGATGGTCGGTGCATTGGTCAACCCAAATGACATCACAACAAACTCATTATGCTCATTCCTAGTCCAGAAGGTCGTCTTAGGAATATCACACTCCCTCACCTTCACTTGATGATACCCGGATTGAAGATCAATCTTAGAGAAGTGGATAGTCCCTTGCAATTGGTCAAACAAATCTTCAATCCTTGGAAGAGGATACCTATTCTTGATGGTGACCTTATTAAGCTGTCGGTAGTAAGTACACATTCTAAGAGACCCATCCTTCTTCTTCACAAACAATATCGATACACCCCAAAGTGATTGGCTAGGCCTAACAAAGCCCTTCTCCAACAAGTCCCTCAATTGCTCCTTCAACTCATTTAACTTCATCGAGGCTGTATGGTAAGGGGGAATAGAAATGGGTTGAGTATCGAGGAGGAGGTCTATACAAAAATTATTGTCCCTTTCGGGAGGAAACCAGGAAGGTCATTTGGAAAGACATCAAGAAACTCATTTACAACCAGAACCGACTCTATGGGAAGGAATTTGGACTCTACATCCCTAACCCTCACAAGATGATAAAGACACCCCTTAAAGATCAACTTATGGGCTTTAATACAAGATATGAACCTATCCTTGACTACCACATCATGACTCTCCCGCTCAAGAACGGGTTCATTTGGGAATTGAAATTTGACCCTACGGGTTCTACAATCAATAGAGGCATAGTAAGCATGCAACCAATCCATCCCAAGAATGATATCAAAATCAACCATTTCCAACTCAACAAGATCAGAAGGCAATATTTTATGCAAGATGCAAATGGAACAATTTCTATAGACCTTTCTAGCGACAATAGATGCAATAATTGGAGTAGACACCTCATATGACTCACACAATAATTCCGGCTCAATATGGAACTTTTTGGCAACAAAAGGGGTAACAAAAGAAAAAGTGGCACCCGGATCAATTAATGCATACACATCAAAATCAAAGATTTTCAACATACTGGTAACAACATCGTGCACCTCATCAACCCCTTGCGTCACATGCAAAGAATAAAACCGATTGTGCCTTGGGGCATCATCTTGTCAGCCACCCCTACCTAAAGTAACCGCATTGGCACCCCGGCCTTGAGGAAGAACATTCTTACCCATATTGCAATCACTAGGGAAATCAACCTTTTTGTGACCCACTTCTCCATAACCATAACATGCATTAGTGCCTCTCAAGCATAGACCCTTGTGAGCCTTACCACATCTTAGGAACATATCATTAGGAACCATAACACCAACACCTTGGGTCCTTGGGAAGTCATTGAGAAATCCCTTATTAGAAGCATAAGAACACCCTTGGCCTTGGTGGAACTAGCCATCCTTTCGGCTTTGGAACTTTCCCTCAAAACGGGCCCTCTTGGCCTCATGACTCCTCCTCTTCCTCAACTTTTCCTCCCCCATTTGTTTGACATAGGTCATCAAATGTAACAATTCCATGTCACAAATCAACATGGTGGACCGGGACTCCTCACTCACCAAGTCGGAAACACCCATCACAAATTTGATCATCCTAGACCTTGAGTCGGCAACCAAATGTAGAGAAAATTTTGAAATTTTGTTGAACTTGAGGGCATACTCCCTCAAACTCATAGACCCTTGTCTCAAATTCATTAATTCCACCAACTTGGCTTCCATAAGCTCAAGTGGGAAGAACTAATTAAGGAAAGTTGCCTTGAACTCCTCCCAAAGTACCACATTGTTGACCCTCTTCTCCTCTTTCCATTGATTGTACTATATTTTTGCTACCCCTTCGAGTTGGTAGGCCTCCAACTCTGCCTTATCCTCCGACCTCACACCCATGATAGCCAAAATCTTATGAACCTCATCAATGAACACTTGAGGGTCCTCACTCACCTTTGGCCTATGGAATTTCAAGGGTTCATCCACATGAAATCTCTCACTTGAGATGCTAGTGTAGGAGCACGAGGGGCTTCGACCCCTTGGTTGGCTTGATTAGCCCCAACTTTTGCAAGCAAAGTGAGATCATCCGGAAGCTCTCCATTAGTCAGTTGCTCCTCGGGTGTGCGGGCTCTTCTTCCGCTCGTTTAGGCATGATCTAGCATAGAAAAGGACAATCATTAGGGGGAATCACCATACCTCAACTTCTATAGCACATTATAGTGTAAGAAGAAGGGAAACATTTCCTAAATGCCTCATAGCCTCTTGCTCATAGTTGTGGTGCACAACACAACCATGAACACGACTCTAATTGATGTGGTGTGTTAGATGTCGAGGACCTAACAACCTAGTGTTCTCATACCAAGTTTGTCACGACCCAAGCCTAGGACCTCGACGTGACACGGCGCATGGGGAACATGAAGAGACCCCAAGCAAGCCTCTTAACATATCATTATTCATTCTTGGTTGCGGAAGCAATAAAGTACAACAACAATAAAGTAAAAATAGCGACAATAGGGCTAAGGGACAACTTTCATGTCATAAATATCAAGAGTTAACAGAGAGTCAAAGCTCATAGCATAATACAAAACATGTCCAACAAAACCTCTAAAACTTAGATACTTAGCATGGGCCAAGAAAAGCTACCAAGCTTACCCTCATAGTCAACATATACATAAAATGAGATATTCTTGAAACATAGTATGAGATCATAAACATCGTCCCCGAAATGGAGGACTCACCAAAGAGCATGAGAGAAGTCGTACTAGCCACGTGGAAGAGGATGATCAAATGGGGCTCCGATTCCTACATGGTGATATCATGTAGGTATAGAGTATGCATTAATATATTTAAATATACTAAGTATGTAGGATGCAATGCAACAATAGATAAGTAACACAATTAAAATGCATAAGCATAGGCAATGATTAGAATATAACAATATGGGATGCATGTGAGATGTTATGTAGTAAATCATGCTTATATAGGACATAATACATGTGCAGAAGAAACCACTATCATACTGGTGGATCGCTGCACCCTACCACCCTTGGTGATTGAGGTACCAACCCCATCAATTGGTTAGTGGATCATCACACCCTACCACCCTTGGCGACCGAGGTACAAACCCCTTAATATAGTTATCAAAGTACAAACCCCCTCCCCGACATGGTTGGTGGATCGTCACACCCTACCATCCTTAGTGACTGAGGTACAAACCCCCCTCCCCCAACATGGTTGTCAAGGTACAAACCCCTTGATATTGTTGTCAAGGTATAAACCCCCCGACATATTTACTCGGTGCGCAACCCCGAGTAAGGCATGGTCACATTCTAACACTAAATAGGAGAAAATCATATACATGCATTCATTTCATCATCATATAGTCATTCAACTCATAAGACATGCATTGAACCTTCAATTCCTTAAGAAATCATAATTCAGATATTTTATCAAACACTTGGCGAGTGGATAGTGCTAGTGTAACATCATGCAATTCAACAGTGAAATTATGCTACAAAATTCAATGTAAAACCATCAATAGATACTTGGTAATACCCTCAAATCATATACATCAAAGCCCTTCATCAAACCTCACAATAGATCTTAGATTCATAGATCAAAACATGCTAAAATAACCATCATTTCATGAAACCCCAACATAGTGTGCAGTGAAATTCATAATAGATAAGACCCATGAGTAAATCAACTTTAAATCATGAAATTATAGGTAAAACAGAGCTTGGATATCATGGGTGAAATGAACCTACGAATGAAACCCACATACTTTGACTTTGGAGAATCCCTGAAGAAGATTGCAAATGGAGACTTGAAGCTTGAATGAGAACCTTAAGATCCGGATGAGTTTTGAGACTTGAATTTAGAAGATGAAATATTGGCTAGCGTTTGAGTGAGTATTTGGGAATGCCTTGAATGATATTAGGGTGAAATAATGCTAAGTATAGGCATTTTCATGCATGGGAACGCTTAGGCCTAAGACCCAAAAGCCTTGGACCGAACTTGAAAAATTGGGCAAAATTTGTACTGAGGTGCGCCTTTGGCGCGGCGCAAAAACCTTATTGGAATCATATTTTTGGAAAAATGAAATTGCGATTGGTTTGCTCTAAAATTAGGGTTAAACACATTTCTCACTCAATTTGACCTCCTGACTAAGAACATGAAGTCTAATTTTTGATATCACTCATGAATTTTGGGATATATGGAAATTACGATTTCGGGCACTTCCGAAGCACATTTTTGGGCACTTTTTGGGGTCGTTTCAGTAATATTAATTTGATACAATAGTTTTCTATTATGTGCAGACAAAAATGAGAAAATTAATTCAATTACTTATAATATAGATTTGTTAATAGTTTGTGAATACAAAATTTAATAATTTGAAGTTGAATAGTTAGGAGTTAAATAATTAATTGATCAAAATCTAATTTTAAAAAAGAACCCTAAATATAAAAGGAATAGTTTAATATTTCCAGCGTAATTTTAATTATTCTTTTTCTTTTTAAAACTTGTTAATACTACATGCTTTTATTAGCAAAAAAATTTATGGTCTAAATTTTTAACTAATTTCAAAGTCTTAAATATTAAAGGATAACAGTAATATTTTTCAATTCCTTTCACAGCCTAGACAATTATTTATATAAAATAGTCCCAAAACAAGAGTGAATTCTAAATATAAAGAAATCACACTTCAAAAATGAATCTTAAAATTAAATAAATAAAAAAGTAAATGCTTAATTAATCTTAAAAAAATAGTGAAAAGACGAAGGAGAATGTTTTAATGAAGGGCAAAAAATTCATACAATATTTTTAAGGGTCTTCACGCTTTTAATATAGTATACATATAGATTTATCATGTATGCATCAGTTTTATTTTGTTCTTAAATATGATTTATGTTAAGACCCCAGTGGTTATTTTCGAATTGTTATTATTGTTCTAATTTGTTCACATGTTATTATGTCCATGAAATTTTTTTAATCTTTACATTATTTACTATATCTCTTAAATTATTATTTTACTGTCTTTACATTATTTAAAATTAGTCCAAAAATATAGGATAAAAGAAAAATATAACTTAAAAATTAATAAATCCTAGATCATATGGGAGAATTAATAATTAAGGGGTCATAAAATATATGATAGAAGAAATATATTTTAAAAAATTAAGGAGTTCTAAAATATATAGTAAAAGGAAAACATATAATAGATTTCGAAGGTATTCTTACATCAACATGTATCTATTTTTTAATATTTTATTAGACAAGATGCATATTTGGTAGCTAAATAATAATTTTTCTTATGTTATGTCATTTTTCTTTTCCAATTTTTTAAAAGAATGTTATATTACTTAACTTAACTCTTTATATATAAGGGACACTTGAGTTCCCTGATTATTCTGAACCAGGGGCATACTTGTGATTTTATCTATTGTTTGCACTGCTGATCTTGTACTTGAGGCTTCAAAAGACCGTCTTGCATTTTTAGCTGACCAAATTATCCCCCTCTTAACCAGCTGCTTAGGGGTATTACAGACATTTCATACTTTGGGTTACTGCTGCCTTTTGTTCCTCAAGCTCAAACATTTGAACTCTCCTTTGGAATTTATTTAATCTGGCTCAGTATGCCCCCTTTTTCCCAATTGACCTATGGATACTGGAGTTAGCTTTCACAACTCTTCAGCCTTTTGGTTGCTTGCAGGGATAAGCATGGTATTGTTGCAGCGCCAAATAAGAGAGAAAAAAACACTACAAGAAAATAAGCTAGCTAGGGAAGAAGAAGAGAGATAATAATTTTGATTGTCTACATAAAGGGTGATTAAAGAATATTTATACCAAAAACACTGCAAAAGTATTGTCCTCTCTCTAACTAACTTAGGAACCCCTTTGCAAAAAGAGAAACTTTCATATAAGGGGTGAATCAGTAATAAACAAGAATTAATTTGTACTCTTCTCCTGAACATCTTATTTATCCCTCATATAAGTTCCCCTTTGTTAAAAGCTTTCTTGTCCTCAAGGAAGGAATGAAGGGAATCTGACTCTTAGTGTATTGTAGTCTTCCCATGTAGCTTCAGCAGGTGTCAACTGAGCCCATTGGATTAATACTTGAGCCACAGCCTTGTTTTCCTTCTGGATCATATGCCTATCTAGAACTTTCTAAGGCTGTGGACAGTATGGGCTCGAGAGATTTAGTACAAGTGGGTGTGAGATTTCTGAGGGCAATTGATGACACTTTTTTAATTGAGAAACATGAAAAGTAGGGTGTAACAACAACTATGATTGAGGTTCCAACTTGTAAACAACTGGACCTACCTTTTCTTAATCAGATAAGGCCCATAATATTTGGCAGAAAGTTTAGAGAAGTGAGTGCTAGACATGATTACTTGCCTGTAAGGTTAAATCTTAAGATAAACCCAATCTCCTTCATTAACTGCCTATCCAATCTATGTTTGTTTACTTGTTCATTCATCCTATGTTATGCCCTGCTGAGATGATGTTTTAAGAGTTGTATCTTGAATTCCTTAGTGAGAAGGCTTCTGTCCACTTCCTCCAAAAATGAATCTCCTGCACCATAGGGCATGTGAAGAGGAGGAGGTTGCCCAGAAAGTGCTTTGTAGGTTTAAGTATGTATAGAAGAGTGATAGATGGTATTGCACCACCATTCAGCAGTAGATAAATAACTAGACCAGTCCGTCCGAGAATCTGAACAAAAACATCTAAGATAGGTCTCCAAATATGTGTTTACTACCTCTTTTTGTCCATCCCAAGCATGGAAAACAACTCTTGCCACACTTTACTTGTAAATATTGGGTCTCTGTCGCTTATGATATCTTCTAGAAGCCCTTGTAGCTTATACACCTGATCCATAAACACCTTCGCAACATTAGTAGCAGTGTATGGGTGTGATAGGCTCATGAAATGGGAATATTTGGTCAACCTGTCCACCACTACCCATATTACTGTTTTTCCCTTGGACTTGGGCAGCCCCTCAATGAAGTCCATGCTTATACTACTCCAAGATGTTGTTGGAACTTTGAGTGGTTGAAGTAGACCAGGGTAGGGAGCATTATCATATTTATGTCTTTGGCACACATCACAATCCTTTACATACTCTTGGATGTCATCCCTTAGGCTCTTCCAATAAAAATATCAGCCACCTTCCTAAAAGTGTTTTTTATTCCAAAATGTCCCCCTACTACTGAGTTTATGCCATAATTGTAAGATGTCCTTAGTTGTTCATCAAGACCTACTACTTTGCCCTTCATCCTTAGTTGCTAGTGTAAGTAAGTGTATCTTGCTACGTCAAATCTTTTGTCTCTGATGGATGATATTATCTCCTTGAGTGCATCTTCCGGATTCCAGTTTTGCTTGATCAACTCCAATAAGTCAGTCTTGACTGTGGATAATGATAGTGCAAATAGCTCCACCATGGGTAATCTTGACAAAGCATTTTCCACCTTGGTCTCTTTCCCCTTTTTATACTCAATGACAAAATTATATTGCATAAGTCTTGTGATCCACTTGAGTTGTGATCCACTGAGCAACTTTTGCTCTAGCAGATACTTTAGGACCTTCTAATCAGTTTTCACTATGAAGGATCTTCTAGTTAAGTACTAACTTCACTTGTTTACAACCATGATGTAATGCTAGTAATTCTTTGTCATAAACTGATAGTGCTTGATGTCGTGCAGCGAGTCGTTTGCTTAAATAAGCAATAGGTTTCCCCTTTTACATAAGCACAACCCAACACCTACATCGCAAGCATCAGTCTCAATCACAAAGGACAGTGAGAAATCTGTTAATACTAGAGCAGGTGCAGACGTCAAAGCTACTTTCAGCTTATTAAAAGCTTCTTCAGTCGTGTTAGACCAGCTAAAATTGTCCTTCTTGAGCAATTCTGTAAGAGGTTTATTGATGATCCCGTGCCCTCTTATATACCTCTTGTAGTAGCCTGTTAATCCCAAAAATCCTCTCAGCTGCTTCAGAATTAGAGGTTTAGGCCAAGATTTGACTACTTCAATCTTCTTTGGGTCTGTGGGAACCCCTGCAGCGGTAATGAAATGTCCTAAATATTCTACCCTTTTGGCTGCAAATACAAATTTGCTTTTCTTTGCAAAAAGCTGATGTTTGACCAATAACTCGAACGTAAGCTTTAAGTGTTGCAAGTGCACCTCTAGACTCCTGCTGAACACAAGAATATCATCAAAAATACCAATATGAACCATCTAAGGTATTTTTGGAAAATATGGTTCATTAAGCCTTGAAAACTATAAGGAGCATTAGTAAGCCCAAAACGCATAACTAGATACACATAGTTTCCAGAATGAGTCCTAAAGGCAGTCTTGGGGACATCAGGAGTGGCCATCCTATTTTGGTGATATCCGACTCTCAAGTTGATCTTGGAGTATATTTTTGACCCTCCCAATTCCTCTAGAAGCTCCTCAATGAGAGGAATTGGGAATTTGTCCTTCACAGTCACTTTGTTCAAGGCTTTATAGTCCACACATAGCCTTCATGAGCCATCTTTCTTCCCTACCAAGACCACATGTGATGCATAAGGGCTGGAGCTATGTTGAGTTATTTCTTGTTCTAGCATTTCTTGCACCATACTCTCAACCACATTCTTTTGTAGAGAAGAGTATCTATAAGGTCTGGAGTTGATTAGTGCACTGCCTTCCACCAAGGGTATGTGATGGTCAAAAACTCCTCTCGAAGGTGGAAGCTATTATGGCTCTTTGAAGAGGCCTTGATATTCTTGTAGAAATCATTGGACCTCCACTGGTTCACCTTGGACATTCATTACCACTTCTATGTAGTTACTTTCTGGACATACTCTTATCGTAAAGATTTGAGCATTGTCAGTAGTGACCTTTTCTAGAGCCTTAGCTTCTATAGCTTTGAAAGAAGGGTAAGTACCTTCCAACTTAAAGGTTCCCTCCTGATACTTGAACTCCATCATAAGCTTGCCAAAGTTGACTCTAGTATTTCCCAATTTACACAACCATTGAATTCCCAAGACCACATCACAATTGCCAATTGGTAATATCATAAAGTCATCCTGGAAGGTATCCCCTTACATCAAACACTTAAAATTTTTGCAACCACGCATAGATTGTATTGTTCTACCATCAGCTACACTCAGATCCTAAGGATTTAGCTTTTATAATTCACAACCTATCAATCTAGCAACCTTATCATCTATGAAATTGTGAGTTGATCCACAATCAATGAGTACACTAATTGGTTTCTTTTCTGTGCAACCTTGTACCCTCAATGTCCTATAACACATTGTTCCATTGAATGCATGTAAAGAAAAGGCACAATTCTCTACTGCCTCCTCTCTTGGTATTACTTCTTTATCTTCATCACCTTGATCTTCCCCTTCCTCCCTAGGAAAAACTTCTTCATCTAACTCAATAGAAAACAATTGTCTCTTTCCCTTACACTTATGTCCAGGAAGGAATTTCTCGTCACAAAAGTATCACAATCCCTTAGCCCTTTTATCATCCATCTCAGCAGGTGTGAGCATCCTCTTTTTGTTGAAGTCCCTAGCAGATGTTATAGGTTTCCTAACATAATTAGACATCCCTTGAGTAGGTTGACTACTTCTATACTATTCTGACTCGGTACACTACCCTTTAACACCTTAGCCTTAGCTGCAAATGAAGATTCATGCAACCTAGCTAGGTAGTAAGCTTGAGGTAGGGTACTGGGCTTCCCAATCCTTACATCATCACTGATCTTAGGCTTCAGACCATTGAGAAAAATGCTAATGCCATTTTCATTTGAGATAGATAGTCTAGAAAGGACATTATCAAAATTGGCTTGAAAATCTTTCACAGATCCAGTTTGTTTGAGTCTTACCTACTCTGTCATGGGGTCTAAATGCTCAGTTCCAAATCTATCTGCTAGAGCATAGACATATTCATCCCAAGTAAGGGAAGGATAAGTTGTGGCCTGCTACTTAGGAATCCCTGGTGCCACTGTAAAGCCACACCTTCAAAATGCAAGGCTGCCAGTTTCAACCTCTGATTGACAGGAACTTCTTCAGCTAAGAAGAACTATTCCACCTTATATAACCAAATCCTTAGGTCTGCACCATAAAATTTAGGGAATTCCACCCTAGTGAACCTGGATAAAGAAGAGTTTGATGTGTTGTAGGAGAATGATTTTGGTTATAGCTAGTGAATTGTATATTTTGGTGGTTAGTTTGGGTGTCATAAGGAGGCTTTATATTGTTATATGGGTATTGTCGAGATTGGTTTATATTTGTATGAGGGTACTTTGGTTGAAGCTGTGAAACATACTCAGGGTCGTTGTATAGTTTGATATTGAAGAGGGGGTAAGAAGGACTAGGGAGAGGGTTCAAAAGTGGTCTATGGATATTTGGATAGATTTTGGGGTATTTGGTTGTTGGGAACACCTGAGGTAAAGGGCATTGTTGAGCTCCAAATAATAGAAGTCACATGAATTTGATTGTTATGCCCTGATGTTATCACTGGTGCAAGGGAAGGGGTTGAATCCACAACATTTGGTAGAGGAAAAGAGAGGGGGTTTTGGGTATCTCTAATATTCAAAGAAGAAACATTACCTCCTGAAACTGCTGGGTTTGATAGACTACTCAATGTTAATGGGGTATCTGAAGGAGAATACAACTCTCTTAGAGTTGAACTTGGAACATGGTCCTTGCCATGCTCAGGTCTTCTACCTCCTTGGATTGCTTCTCGAAGCTCATTAAAGGACTTCTCATTATTAGCTTCGAGTTGGTCTTATCTAAAAGAGAAATAGGCTATTTCCATGTTCATCCTCTCAAGTAAATTATGGATCTCTATTAGTTCTTCTTCCATTAGTCCCACAAAGCCAAGAATTGCTCTGATACCACTACTACAGCTGCCAAATAAGAGGAAAAAAACACTACAAGAAAAATAAGCTCGCTAGGGAAGAAGAAGATGGATAATAATTTTGATTGCCTGCATAAAGGGTGATTACAGAATATTTATACCAAAAACACGCAACAAGTATTGTCCTTTCATATAAGGGGTCAATCTATAATAAACAAGACTTAATTTGTACTATTCTCCTGAACATCTTATTTATCCCTTATATCAGGTTTAAACTAATATGTTTGCTTCCCAAGGAGATCAAGGATGTAGCTAAGCTATTATATACTTTCTCCTAAAGAAATTGGCTCTCTCAGAAATTGGCTGCGCGTAACAAAGGAAATCACTGCCATCTTTGATCTTCGTGGTACCAGCTTGTTCTCTATCGCTTTTCTAGGTGCATTTTCTGCTGCTAATTTCCACTGTGCTTCTTCAAATTTATTTTGCGTGTTCTTGGAAACTTGTTAGATCCAATAGTAATGCATAGAAAATGTATTCCATTAATTATTAATTTGCTGATTTCTATGGGATGTTGTTTCCCCTTGGGGCTTACATACTTTTCTGCATTAGGTCTGCCACGCGATCACTATAGAGCTATTTCAATCTTAATGTGACTTTCTGACCAAAAAAAGCTTGAACGAACTCTTTGTGCCCCCAAATAAAAGGGAAAAATATAAAATCTACATGAATGAGTAGCGTCTCCTTTTATGCTTTAAAGAATTTGAATTGTTCATTTTGATTAGAAAATGTTCCTTCACATGCCCGATATTGGCGTTATAGCATTTTCAATTTCTGCAAAGCTCTTCTGCTTCAAAACCAAATACATGCTTGGCATGGTTGCACCCTAAGGTCCCTTGTCAATTTCAGGTTCTCACTTCATTCTATTTTGGTCCCTCTTTTAACCAGTGAGTTAGAAATTGCTCAATTAGTCATTTGCGTATCAACCTTTTCAACTTCTTGTTCCATTTACTGTGTCAGGATGCATACTCTATTCTGAGTAGTTTATGAAACCCGTTCCATTACCGACCCTCCTTCGATAAAGTTAACCAAAGTTAGAGCGTGATATACAAGTCTCACTGATCCAGTTCTTAGTTTTCCTTGTTTGGATTGACATTCTACCATCTTTTCCATTTTGCCCTTCTTGGAAGCCCAAATTAGAAGCGATTAGATGCTACATTTCATAGCCACCTTTTTCACTTGCATTATCCATCCTAGCTATCTGTGATTCACTTCAAAAATCAGTTGTAGGTGGTTTGCACATATAAAAAATAGTACGCGTGCAACCACAAGTCTAAGATTAACAATATCATCTAGGAATGTGCTAGATTATTCACTTACAATAACTGCAGTTTTGAAATATACATCCATAGTGAATACAAATCTGGTGAGTTACTTTTGAACGAGAAGAGTTGAGTTTATCCTAGATAAGGAGTAGTCTCCATTCCGTTATTTTCTTTGGGCACGCACACAGACTACCTGAATATTTATTTTCCTACCTTAACTATCACCAAGTGTTCATCAAAACATGACTCAACTTTCAATTTACCTAAACATTTGGTGATAAACACCTCTGAAAATTTATTTTTTTATGTTAAATTGAGAGAACTAACATTTGTTGATTCACTCGGTTCAATTTTAAACAAAACAAAGCTCCACCATCATATTTATGTGTGGTCAGTTACTGTTTTAGTAGTTAATGGACAAGGACAATTCCAGATAGCTTCTTATTTCTCCCCACAGTTGAGAATTTTTTCGAATATTGGTGTTATGTTTGAGTCGATGGTAAAGTTAGCTGAGAATTTAAAGGTGGAGAAAAAGTTAAGGCAACTTGCTGTAGAGTTTTGTGTTACTTTGTCTAAAAATAGGGGAGTGGGTGTAGGATGATGAAGATGATACCAAAAAAGAAGTTACTAAACTGCTCAGTGTGCTAAATATGATGTTGCTGCATATTCAAGATGACCTCTGTTGGGAAAGGAGAACACTCTCCTTTTTTTAGTCTTTTGGCCTCTTTGTTTTTCATCATCCCACTTTTGCGTGTAAGTCTTTCACTTTGTATGCTACTGTTTTGCTTTAAAAATGAATTTGACTAAAACTGCACCACACTACACTTTTTCCCTGTGGTCAATTTGATCCTACGCCTAATATATGAGTATGTTACTGCAAAATGAATGTGCTATTATATAGTCTGATATTTGTCTATCATTTTTGGTTCCAATTTCGAGCCTTATTCTCCTTGTTTTAGTGGTATATCATGTCTTTTAAAAGATAGCTTAAAAAATGTTGCTCTGATGATTTTAATAGGAGCTTTCATACGCTACAGCTTCACAAGTCACAACCATGAAGCCACCTTTGTTTTATAGATCAGATGGAAGATAACTAAAAAGGATATCACACTAACCTCCCTCGCCTGAATTGCAACATCGCTGGCCTGCATTAATCCAGCTGATGGTGCATGGGGATGTTCAATCATGGCTGGAGTATAATATCACGAATCATTTTAAAAAATTGAAAACGAAAGAAAATCCATGCTGTCAAATTTGGAACTACGAACGACCAAACTTGACACCTTTCACATGTAGCATCATAAACCTTTTGCCCTTAGTACTAGCTAGCTGCAAGCAAGAGAAATGTCCGTCCTATGGCAGCACCAACTCCTACAGCGTGTATCTGCACAGGTAATTAACAACCTACGAGTGCTAATGAAATCATAAATGGAACAGGCTGAAAATGCTTTTAAAGGTAAATATGAAGTTTAAATCTCGATGTATTTGCTTTGAATGCATAAAGATTAAGAAAACATAGTCATAATAAATCCCCAGAGAAAAATTAATATCTTATATATAAGGACCACTTTTCAATTACATCTCACATATTTTCAAGTCATGTAAAAAAAGGAATGAAGAGTTTTTTTTGAGTTCCACACATTATATTCCTCTTGGCTTGTGTACGAGCATTTCATTCTTTTTTCCCACAGTTGAACTTGCTTAATTCGCTTATCTTGAACTCTTTGATTTGAACTACTCCGAATTCCGCGATGAACTCACATTTCACCCTGGTATGTCCCTACCAGGGACTCCTGCTTCTGTCTTCCTCTTTCCGGCATCATTTGGAAATGTTATCTCAATCGATTAGTTTGTTCTATCTATGCCAACTAAAAGCTTAACCAGGCCCCTTTCTATTATAGTTTTGTTTGGATCAGTAATTTTATCCAGCATTATTGAACATTTTGGAACTTTTCTAAACCATATATTATATTCGATATTACAATTGTTGAGTATGAGTTGGCTAAGAGAAGCTAGTGTAGTGGCAGCAATTATTATTGCTACCAAAACTAGGCTCCTCAAGGAGCTTGCTACAGTTTTGTTTTAAATAGACTAAAAAAAAGGAGGTCATTCTTTTTGAAATGGATGGAATAATTGTTTAAACTCCTACAAATCTTGATGCTTGGGCTATTCACACTATGTTTTTGTTGTTTAGTTACTAGATGCTCTCCTTTGATTTAGTGAAGGAATTTATTGTTATTACCCTTAATATCAGCTGATGTAGTTTCACAAGCTACAGATCTTGTTAAATTGCTTTATTGGTTAAACTTCAATATGATCTTGTTGAAATGCAATTTACTTCAGTTGAACTTCCACTATGATAGTTTAAAACATCTTTCTCTCGCGGAATGCTACAGAGTTATCCTATTTACAGTCGTATCTATATTATTCGAGTTCTGATTTGGAAACTATATAGCCCTGGACTTTTACTTGTATTTGTTGTTTTTGATTACGACAAATTTCCTAGCGAACAACCATCCTATTAGGGTACTATTATTCGAGTTCTGATTTGAAAACTATTGGTTGGGGTTTTGTTCTCAAATGTGGAGGAGGGTAGGTGATATCCCTAAGTGCCCTTTTGAACTAGGAATGAGCATTTTGATTACTAATGGAGTTGTTAGGTGGGCTTGTGCACCTATTGTGTTTATTGGGTTTCATGAATAGGGTCTTAAAAATGCTACCTTGATATGTTTGTTGTGGTCTCTAGTGATGAGGTGTTGATTTGTTTAGAGCTTGTGAATCATTTGGGAGTAGTGTTGCAAGTCTTGGAGGATGAGAGCTTGTTTGCTAAATATGATTGGTGTGCATTCTGGATAGCAAGAAAGTGGTTAGAGTTGTTTAAGGATTATGAATAAGTGTGCATTATTGTTCCTCGGTAAAGCTAATGTTGCAGTCGGTGCTCTACGTAGCTTAGCATGTTTGTTGATTGTGGAAAAGAGGAGACTAGTAGGGTCCATCGGTGGTTAGATTGGAAGTTAAGTTGAGGGAAGTTGAGTATGGTGGTGTGGCAATCTTGATGGTTCCAAATCTTTTTGGGTTAAGCGGTCTAGATTAGGCAAGGCCTTCATTCCGCCTCATTAGAGTTAGAAGTTTTGGGTGAAAAGATGATAGAGTGGGGGTTGTCTCCCAAGGGGGAGATGGTGGTTATGGTACCAAGTGGGTTAGATGTATTTAAGGTTGACAATTGAGTTGAGGATTTTGAGTCCTTATAGAGTGTAAAAGGAGGTTGGTTAGGTTGCATAAGTTTGGGAATTGCCTATGGTATAGTTATGGTTTGTTTGATTTTTCATGCTTCTAGGTGGATGTGATGTGTTGGTGACTTTAGTGTTATAGAACACTTTGAGGTTGTGGGTGTTAAGGAGGGTAAGTTGGCTTAAAAAAAGTTTGTGGTTGGGGGTTGCTAGATGGATGAGTGGAGAAGTTGATTGATAATGAGTGTAAGTTGGCTTAAGAAGATTCTGGTTGGGGGTATTCATTGAATGATAATGATGTAGTGTTCTTTAAGGCCCTTTGGGAAGAGTCGTTTATTCGTATGTGTCTCTCGGGAAGCCGGAGTGGGTATGGAGGAGCAATACCCATATTTCTTTCATTCTATTCAAGATTACGATGACACGTCGAGCCCCTTTTTAAGATTGCAAGTCTCATGTTTCAGCCCGTATGTCATTCATATGCTTTCATGTTTAAGTTGGCAAGTTCATGATGATTTTACACTCGTTGGGATTTTGAAAATGGTGTTTTAAAGTCTATTGATGCGTTCTTGTTGAGGCTGATCTCCTTATGATTATTCTTCTCTTGTACGTCCCTTTTACATTTAGGGAGGAATATTCTCAAGGGGAAGATATTGTAATGACCCAAAAAAGTGCCCGAAAATATACCTTGGAAGTGCCTGGAATCATAATTTCCATATATCTAAATATCCATTTGTTATTTCGAAACTCTGACTTCATATTCTTGTTTAGGGAGTCAAATTGAGTGGGGAATGGGTCTGGCCTGAATTTTAGAGCAACCGTATCAAAATCCAAAAATCGCAATAAATGTTGTTTAGGAGGGTCAACTTTAAAGGGGCATATCTCTTAGAACACAAAGAATTGAGTAGCCCACAACTTACCAACTTAAATCCCTTTGAATTAGCTTTTCAAATCACTTGGTTTCACTTCATTCCGAGTTTGGATGAAGGATTTATTCTAATTTTCGTAGAACTCATTTGTGCAGAAAATGCAGATTTCGAGTGAGCATCGGGGTCGCCTCCCCGACGCGGACCAGTTTATTTTGGCCCTGTTTTTTTATTTCGGTCCAAGACATTCAAGTCTTGGGCCTAAGGGTTACCATACATGTTTTTACTTATACTTAGCCTTATTTCAGCCTCATATCATCCTTATATTCCCCAATATACTCTCAAACCCTTAGACTCATATTTCACCCTAAATTTAAGTCCCAAAACTTAAGACCAATCTTAAGGATTTCTTCAATAATTTCATTCAAGCTTCAAGTCTCCATCTTCAGTCTCTTTCAAGGGTTCTCCAAAGCTAAGGCATGTGGTGTTGAACCATTGGGTTCTTTCACCCAGGATGCCTAAGCCTCTTTTTTACTAATATTGCATGATTTAAAGTTGATTTTACATGTGGGTCTTGTATATTGAGAAATTTACTACACAGTGATTTTAATTCATGAACGTGTGGTTGTTTTATCATGTTTTGAGATCTAAATCTTTGATTTTATGTTACATTTGATAAGGGGTTTTGATGTGAATGTCTTGGGGGTGTTGCAAGGTGTTGATTGATGGTTTTACTAATTTTCTTACATGATTTCATCTCTAAATTACATGGTCTTTTACCCCCATGACACACTCGCCAAGTATTTGATAAAATGTTCGGCTAGAGTTTCTTGAGGAATTGAAGGTCCAATGCATATCTTATGAGTTAAATGACATTATGATGATTATATGGTGATGAAATAATGATGGAATGATGATCAGATAATTGTATGCATATGATGACTTTGTGGTGATGATAGGGATGTCTATATGAGTTGTTTTCATGGAGAAGTACCTATAGTGTTGCATGTTGTTGTTGGGTTCTTATATTTGTTGTGTTCTTGGGAAAATAAGTAGTTCTTTTCCTGATGATTTGAATGTAATGGCTTGATAAGCTAGTTCTATGATTCCTATCGAAAAGGTCATGCCGTAAGGTAGAGTGTTTAATGATTCCTACTGAAAAGATCATATCGTAAGGTACGGACACCCTACCAAAAAGGCCATGCCATAAGGTAGAATAGTCAGTTGTACCTATCGAAAAGATTATATCGTAAGGTTTGGACATCCCACTAAAAAGGTCATGCCGTAAGGTAAAAAGACTAAAGGTTCCCACAGAAAGATCATATCGTAAGGTGTGGATATTCTATTGAAAAGGCCATGTCGTAAGATAGAATGAATCATGTTTCCTATCCAAAAGATGATATCGTAAAGAAGGGATGTCTTATACTACCCACCAAAACGTCTATGTCATACGGTAGGGGCATTGATAACACTCTCCAAAAAGGTTGTACCATAAGATGAGTGGGGGTCATTTGGCCCACTCCATGAAGGTTGGTACAAAGGGGTTTGAGTATGTTTATCATTGTGAGTATATATTCGTTGATCATGCTTTACTAGTATATTTTGCCTTGAGCATTGAGCATGCATGTCATATTGATGTTATACTTATCCTTTCCTTACAATTATGCATTTCGATTATGTTGCCTATCTCTTGCTAGCATTGCATCCCATATACTTAGTACATTCAAATATACTAACTCATACTCTATGCCTACATGATGTCACCATGTAGGAACCGGAGCCCCACTTGAGGATCCTCCTCCACGTGGCTAGTACGACTTCACTCAAGCTTGTTGGTGAGTCCTCCATTTCAGGAACCTTGTTCTATGATTTTCTTATTATGTATTGAGACACTCTTCTTTATTTTCTATTTTGTCTATGAAGGTGAGCCCGGTTTCCTTGTCTTGGCCCCCGCTCTTGTCTTTATTTAGTAGAGGTGTTGTTGGACATATGGTGTAACTATGCTATGAGCCTTGACTTTATTGACTCTCGTTGCGTATAATATGAAAGGTGTTCCCTTAGTCCCAGTTTCCCCTTGTTTATGCTTATCTTTTATTATCATTTTAATTGCTTTCGTGACCAAGGATATGTAATGATATGCTATGATGCTTGTTTGAAATTCCTTCGTATTCCCCATTCGTCGGTCACATCTAGGCCTAGGCTTAGGTCATGACAATATGTACTTTGCTGCTTTGAATGTAAACATTTGGTGTGAATGAAGCGAGAGAAGACAATTCAGTGTATAAATTACAGTCTCCACAGATTGCTGATTACAAGGTAATAACAAATCCGCAGAATAACAAGATATTACTGAATAACACCTTTCCCATGCAGTGACTCTAATAAACAACATTACAGGTGTGAATTTGAAGTTGAAATAACGAAAGCAAGTGGAACAGTGATAGCAACCATGTCAGACAAACTGGCTGAGAAAATGTTGTCAATGACGGCAGACCAAATATATGAAATGACCATCGTCAAGGTAAAAAGAAAATGTGCTAAACTGCCTCAAGTTGCATATTAATTCTGACTTTTGATTAACTTCTTTATGTAGAAATAATTGATCCGTGTAGAGCATGTTCGAGAAGAGCTTTCACAAAAATGGTTCAAGATTCATTTGCAAAAATAACTACTCCGAATGCCAGACAATACATCTGGTTCGCTGATTATTTTGTCCCTCACCCAGAAAGAAACCATCTTTGATTTGCTTGTAGTTTCACCGCCAGCAAATGTTACTGTAAGGGGCAAAAGAAAGTTGGAATTCCCGACTGCTCTAGACGAAGGTGACAACCCAGCAGTAGAAGAAACATCAAGCAAAAGGTCTAAAATATGGAATCAACGCTAATATAACAACACTAAAGGTTCGTGCAAGTGAATTCTTTTACTACCACTATTCAACAATTAAGCATTCTAAATCTCCCGTATATTCTTCTTATGAATCAGGAGACAGATTTAAATAAGGTATTGATTCTGTTAGCATGTACAAATGTTTTTGGATGTGCCCCCCTCCCCCCCTCCCCCCGGCCAACTACAGCATCAGCCAAAGTTTTTGGATCTTGTGTAAATATAAATCTAAATAGAAGCAAACAGTATGAAGCTGCAGCAACAATGAATTTTGTATAAATATAAATATACATAAACGTTAACAAGTTATTATGAACTGCTTTTATAAATACACACACACAAAGGTGGACGATGAATACCGCAAACCTGCTAAAATATCTTTAATCACAGAAAAATTACTATACACCATAAGATTGGGCCCGTGCTCACCACCACTAGTATAAAAATAAAGATTTATCATAAAAGGTTATAAAACTAAGAATAAATTTATATTTTTAATTAGTTATTTACTAATAATGAATTATTCTTGAAATAGTAGAATTTATTGCTAACACTTATATTATTAGCAATTATTGCAAATACAAATTGACTCCTCCTAACAATTATTGGTGTAAAATATATTTTAATATTAAAATAATAATATTAATTTGTATAATGAGTTAGTGGTAGAATGTGACAATAAGTCATTGTAACTCTTATGGTCACTAGTTACTTGTAATTTATATGATTATTAGACTTTTGTAACTCAAGTAACCACTAACCATGATCTACCCCATTAGTGTCTTGTAACTTATGTAACTTCCAAGACATGATCCTCCATTCATTTACGCACATTATAATTTACATTAATCCTATTCAAGACAAGAAAGAATTCTCACATATAAATAGTCATATTTCATCCTTTGTAAATGAAAAAATATGTTGTGTAGAAAACTGAAAGATGTGTGGATAAATATTGTAGTGTGGTTTTGTGTGCAATAGTAAAAGAGAGAATTGAGACTAATGAAAAATATTCTAAGTCTTCAACTATATTCAATATATAAAAGAGAGTAATTGTATGTTGAAGGAAGGTGTTTTAGTGTGGAGCTTTGGACTCTTCAACTAATCCGGAGTTGTTTGAGTCATACAACTTTGTTGGGCTGTTGTATCCTAAAGGGGGACAAGTCAGCAATGTGCAACTGGATCGGTGTAGATTATGCCGCAGTAGGCCTGAATCTCCTTAAAGAGAGCGAGATATCTGCGCCTCAACCTGAATGGATTTCTATTCATTTTTGTCATTTTTTTCAACTGTAATTTATTGTATTTGTGGTATATTACACCAACAAGTTTAAGGAGATTCATGTTTTTGTTACTATTTGAAAAATATGGATATTAAGATAGGAGACATTGTGCTTCAACATTGCTCTCTTTAAGAGATATGAAAGAGAAGAGATGTAAGGGTAAAGTATACTTCTACTTATTCAATTCAAGTGGAGAAAAGGTAAAGAAGAAAATAATTTACCTAATAACTATTTTTGAATAAAGTGATGTTTCCTTTCATGAACACAAAATGATGCTTAAATTCGAAAAATAGTGTGGGTTCATGAAATGAAAAAATCATTGTGAAATTGTGATATTTGCATATTTGAGAATTGCTCTAAAAAGAGTATGATAGATGCATATATATTTATCTTGAAAAAATCACATGTTATTTTTTGCATATGATTTGGTGAGTTTTTGGCTTCAACATGTTATCAAAGAAATTATAAGGAAAAGATATTGAGTAGCCATATTGATATGAAAAATTTGGTGAGAAAATTTCATTCTTGGAATGAAAAATATCATAAAACATATGATGAACATTTTCTTGTCAAGTCACATTATATTGAAAATTTGTGAAAGAGAACTTTGTTCATTGCATAAGTCTTGCAACTTCTTTTGATTTAATTGTGTGAAAATGGTGTGATAAATAAAGAAGTTTGCTAGCCTACACATATGAGATATGTGACTAACAACTTGACTTGATATTGTTGTTTGCAGTAAAAGTACCTGGCAGGTACAAGCAAACCATATGAAAAAGTTTGGTGCAATTTGTGAAAATGATAAAATTAAATTATTATTTACTAACTCTACCATGGGAGTTGAAGTACAAAACTTTTAGCTTTAACTAGTGAAAAAGTGAAATTGATTTTATTATATCAAACACTTAAGTTTGAGAAATTGATTTTTCTCATTTTGATTAATTGTGACAACGTCAAAAAATTTGGTAGAATACAAAATCGTTATTGAAACGATAAGTTCAGACCCACAAAGATAAAACACAATATTGTAAGATCTTATTAATCTATGGTATACAATTTACTAATTGTGTTAAATCTTGCAGATTCATAGACTAAGGGCTTAGCAAGATAAGGTTCTAAAGCATCTCGAGGGGGATGAGATTGAAGCCTACAAATTCCGAGTCATATATGAGGAAACCCAACCTGAGGACTAAAGATCCTATAACTAGGTTCAATGAGAAGAACGAATCATATGATGACTTATTTTTAAATGCACTAAAATTAATCTTACTCAATCCCTATGATGTGAATTCATTTATCCTATAATGATTTGTGAAGGTTGAGTCTATGAACTCTTAATGAAAATCTTTATCTCCTATGAGTGGGGTGTATAGGAGCACCCTTGAAAGATTTCACCTACGTGAGTGTGGAAGTAGGTTGCTTCCTATGAAAATGAGGCTTATTCTCAAAGACAATCATAAAACCGAGATAGCACAAGGTTGTAATGTGGTGGCTATTAAAGCTTATGTCAACACCTTAATTATTGTGTGTAAACAGTAATACTTTATTTCCTTCAGCAATCATAGTTCAAGTCTAAGACCACTACTGACTCTGGAGTAAAGATTATTGTTTTACTAAGTAAAGGTTCAATACAAAGCACGCCTTCATTATGCATAATAGTCTACCTTCAACTAAATTGGTGAATAACTCTCTTATTTTAATAGTAAAATGAGTCAAGAAATGTTGGTGAAAATATATTTTAATATTAAAATAATAATATTAATTTGTATAATCTTAGTGGTTGAATGTGATAATAAGTCATTGTAACCCTTATGGACATTAGTTACTTGTTACTTATATGACTATTATACTCTTGTAACTCATGTAACCACTAACCGTGATCTACCCCATTAGTGTCTTGTAACTTATGTAACTTCCAAGACATGATCCTCCATTCATTTACCTACATTACTGATCTACATTAATCCTATTCAAAACAAGGATGAATTCTCACCTATAAATAGTGAAGTTGCATCCTATGTGAATGAAAAAATATGTTGTGTAGAAAACTGAGAGATGTGTGGATAAATATTGTAGTGTGGTGTTGTTTGCGATAGCGAAAGAGAGAGTTGATACCAATGAAAAATATTCTATTCGCTATATAAAAGAGAGTAATTATATGTTGAAGGAAAGTGTTTTTGTGTGGAGCTTTGGACTCTTCAACTAATCCGGAGTTGTTTGAGTCATACAACTTTGTTGGGTTGTTGTATCCTGAAAGGGACAAGTAAGAGATGTATTGCTGGATCGGTGTAGATTATGCCATAGTGGGCTTGAATCACCTTAAAGAGAGCGAGATATTTGCGCCTCAGCCTGAATGAATTTCTATTCATTTTTGTCATTTTGTTTTTCAATTATAATTTATTGTATTTGTGGTATATTACACCAACAGAAATCAATTTGAGTTAGATAGTACAATTTTAAACGATGTGGGAATAATGACAAAGTAGACTCAATTCTCCATTCAACATAAAGATTTGGGATTCTAACTTCAATTATACCCAACAACAATCTTTTAGTTAAAATTTCATTTTCTAGGTATTAAGTAAATTATTAATATTGTAATTATTGCTTCTTTGAATATACTTCAGTTCTTTAAGACATAAAAAGTAGCTTAATATTGAAGGATATCACTATACACCAACATTTTGTATCATGTTTTATAATAATAATATAGATATAGATAGATAATAATATAGAATAGATTAAGTTCAAAAATGCCCCCCCCCCACCTTCCCCATAAGGGGTACCTGGATGGTCTTGATATTTTGCCTCTCATAAGAAATATCCTCAATTCATTTAATGAAAATTCCTTAGACAAAGTTGCTCTTCATATCTAACAAAAGCTTATATTTTGATAATTAAATGAAACTTAAAAAGTTATATTTTTTTTTTCCTCTTTCCCCCTTTTTTCATTCTAGAAATGGCAGAACACTAAAAAATCGGTGGAAGCTGGCCCCCTTAAAAACCTATTACTGTCACGACCCGAACCCCGGGCCATGACTAGTGCCGATAAGGCACTTGGACAAATCTCAAGTCACAAATACCCAAAC
>JAABOM020073513.1:0-35410 GCA_011800125.2 Solanum clarkiae | reverse complement strand
CTACATATCTTACATTTCACTTACATTTCTTTTGGTCATTTCTAGGTATTTCTGCCTATGGGATTTGAGTTGAGGGTTTAGGAAACAGCCTCTCTACTTCTATGAGCTAGCGGTAAGGTCTGCGTACAATCTACCCTCCCCAGACCCCACTTGTGGGATTATACTACGTATGTTATTATTGTTGTTGTGTATATATATATATATATATATATATATATATATATATATATATATATGCCAAACGATAATAACTACTATACATCTACAAATTATCTACACTACCTAAACATGCCGGTTCAACAGAAATAAAACATCCATAAGGAAAAGGAATCACGGCAAGAAAACCTTGGGGTCAAAAATAGGGAAAGTTATGGACTTGAGGTTACTCAGACTCCACCCTAATCCATAACTTCCCATACCCCAACAAAAGAAAATACTTTGTCCTCAAAGTAAGCACATATATGAAATGAAAGGGGCATTCCTTGGGTTACCTCCCAAGAAGCACCCGAATTATTGTCGCGGAATGACATAGTCTACTTGGTTACTCAGACTTCACCGATTTCTCAAACCTTGCTCCTCCATAATTTTGCTTTTCTTCCACCTTGAACTTATTAATTGGACTCCTAATTTCTTTTCTAGCTTTCTATCATGTTCAAAGGGTGGTGGTGTAAAAATGAGGGGAACGAGTACTGAATATTGTCTGTTACTTAGAGTAGAGGGTCGCAATCTAAGGTTCTTGTAGACCGCAAAGGGCTTCAGATTTACGTTGGCACCTAGATCACATAGTACCCTTGCAAACTCTACGTCTCTAATTATGTAAAGTATGGTGGGCATCTTCTCCATTGACTCGATGAGAGGAGTGTTGATGGATAGATGTTTAACATAGAGATAGAGAGAGTGCTTGACCTTGCTTTCCTCCTCCCTCTTCTTTAGTCTTTCAGAAAAAGGATGAGGAGGCCTAGGGACGGGCTTGTACTTTTTTGGCTCTTCAACTGATTCATTCACCACATCCTTGCCAAACACGTCTCCTTCAACCACATCCTTAAATGTGACTATTTCCTCAAGAATATCTTCTACAACAACCAGTACAGGAGGATCAGTAGTACTCTTAGCACACCCACTAGTAACCTCCGTACATTGCCCTTCATCCTCAGAACTTTGCACTGTATCACTAGGCAATGTACCACTCTGATGCTATTTAAGTAGAGCCGATATCTGACAAAATTGTTGATGAAGTTGTTTAATGGCCATAGAATGCTATTTTCTTATTAATATTTGCAATTTCTGATCTCATTCCACATAGAGTCTAATCCCATGTCTCAGCCTTCTTCAATAGGCGATCAAACATCTCATCAAATCTGGAGTTTCTTATGCCTGCATTGTGATGGTTTAGTGCACATAATGATCACTTCTGAAACCATCTCTAATCCTCAACTCGACATTGGCCCCCTGTTTTTCTCATAATAACCACCCTGGCTATCTCTGTAAGCACATTCTCTTCCATAGGTCGAACTGTGGTTTCCTTGACCTTGGTGCCAATGGTCTTGATTTTACCATTGGATGTTGGACTGAAAACCCCATATTTGATCAACAGAAAACAAAGTGTCCTCATAATATCGCTCTTTGTACATGGGCATACGTGAAGGCTAATGTTGTGATTAGGGAGACTCTGCAAATCTCTTTTTTTATGTCTTGGAAAGAAACTAAAAAAAAGTAATATACAAGAGAATCTATGAATTAAGACTTGAACTAGCTAATAGTGAGAAATCATGTCAAGAACCTAGACATATTCCCCGGCATTGCTTCCACATTTTTTGATGATGTTCACAATAAACCAAGAAACTAGTCGTTGTCAGTAATTAACATAACCGGAGGTTAGGGTCAAACACATAGGGAATATGGGGCTTGACTATAGAGATCCATTACCAATCATTTCAAGCATCAATTACTAAGATCTCTAAATGGTGGGGGGGGGGGGTTTCTGTGTAATTCAAGAACAAAAATAAAAATAAAGACGATACTAACTACGCGAGAAGACACTCAAATTATCGGAATACCTGGGAATTGTGTTCCCCGTGATTCATTGACTCAACTGCCCTAGACAACACAACTCTAATTAATAATTTGCATGCAAGATGGTAATTTAGGTTCTTCCAACCCACTTTTGAAGATGAAGGTCGAATTTCACCATGGCGCGTGGTCAGAAACCATGGAGTGCCAACTAACTCTTATCCATTGTCCGAGTCAACCTCCCCTTGGTCAGGTTTGGTCGATCAGACGAGAACATATCAATCAAATGCTATCATTTACTTCCTTTTTCCTATTCGTTACTACCTTGGTCGGGATTGTGATAGTAGGCAAGATTTGGTGTTGGCCACCACCAAACAACAATCAGAATGAAGGGAAATAAGCAATATATCTAAAGCCCTAATCAAAGAAATGCACAAAGTCTAGGTTATTTCACGTCAACTACTCATGATTCCTACAATCCCCAGTTGCGGGTGCTTAGCTGCTCAAAGGTAAGGCAAAATCAATAACAATAAAAATAAATGACATAACCGAGAGTTTACCCAAAATAATGAAGAACAAGAACACCTTCAAATTGAAAACCACAAGCTTGGATTAATGGTAAATGGGTAGAATATGGATTTTCAATCCCCAAAAATGAGTCTACAAATTGAAAGATAAAAATCTACACCAAAACCCTAAAAATGCTCTCAGAATATTCACAAGTATCACTGAATGTCGAATCTCTCTTAAAGAAAATCTAACATTATCTATTTATACTAGTTACAAAAACACCCTAAAAATTAAATAGAAAATACATTTGGCAGTTATTAGGTCTCACAGAAATGACTCGTAAGGTGACCTATGAGTCGTACTTGGGTTTCGTAGTCAGCATTTGGTATTTTGGACTTGACTACTACAACCCACTATTACTAGTCGTTGCTTAGACTACGACTCATATGTTCTTCTCATAGTCTATGCCTTCAGTTCTTGGTCAAAACTTTTGGCACTCTGTTTCTTTCTACGAACCCACCTATACGAGTCGTAGTGAGACCTACGACTCGTAGAGTGGCCTCGTATAGCTGACCTCTACTTAGAAGATTTTTTATTTTTGCTCATTGTTTCTTGCTACGAGAGCACCCTATGACTTGTTGCTTTGGCTACGACTCATAGGATGACTCATATGTCCTGCACTTCAGCAAAATCTATAATTTTCTTCCAAAATCACGTCAACCTATCTTTTCTGCATTAACAACACAAAAACACATAAATATCCATAAAAAGTCACATTAAGAACTCACAAAATCCCTTGTCTTAGGCGCCAAATGTGTTGTATTTCTACAACACATCATGACTAAAAAATAGCCAAAGTTGTCATACTCCCCAAAAGCTCCTCAGCACTCCTAAATCCACCAAAACACAACACCTATGGCTAGACCCTGGACCTGTACCAAGGAAAGATGCAAAAAGTAGGGAATGAGTACCAGAATAAAGCACCCAGTAGGCATCATTAGTTGACCGAGTGAAATAATATACATAAAGAAATCTCAAAATGTAGATAACTATAGTAAATCCAGTAAATCAACCACAGATCAAGTAAGGAACACATTGTTACACCCGATAAAATTACCAAAATAATCCTAGGTAAGGAAACATTTATGTAACACATCTTCCCAAATTTTTTTGGCAAATTCGATGATTGAAACACGATCACCATGAATAATTATGGGGAAAATGGTCTTGGTTAAAGTTTAGAACAACTGGATCAAAAGATAATTTTTTACAGCAAAACTACAATTCTAGAAGAGTGAGCGACAAGTCCGTGCTACCGACTTGTCACGGATTTTCACATAATCCAAGTTCACCATTTTATACAGGATTAGAAATCAATCAGCAATTTTTTGAAAAAAAAGTGAACGTGGAGGGAACAAGTCTCTGTCGTGGACCTGGTTCACTGAAAAACTATTCCACCAAAGTTCAAAATTTTCAATCTTTTGAGAGGCATTTTTTACTTTTTTCCACCCCGAATAAACAAATAATATGATCAATATATGTTGTTTTTGGCTTAAGAGGGTTTCAGAACCATTTCCAAACTTTATATGTTATTATAAACAAAGGTTACAACTAAGAAGAGGAGGCGAAAAGCTAGGGATTCGAGCGAGTGGAGCACAAATCCTTGCTAACTAATTATCAAACTTCATCCTAGGTATGTAAAGCTACCTAAAGTGTTGGATTGAATTCATCTACACGCCCTTCTGTCCTCATGATCAAATTAGAGTATATATAGGAGTTGAGTAGAGAATTATCATAATCTTAATCTTTGAGTTATTCTTATTACTTGTTGAGTTTTTATGCATGTTTATTGATAAGTTGCATATTATTTGAATGAAATTGAAACATTAAATTATGTGTGACATTTATGAATCCTAAATTGGATCATCTTATGTAATCCTTATTGCATAGATTGAGTTGAGATCATGATTATGAGTGTCTGAGTTGAGAAACTTGAGCACGAGGAGTATATTACTTGTCTATAAATATGTCATGGCATCTTACGTGTTTTATGTGATGAGCATCATTTCATAAAGTTTAAATGACTGTATGAGTTAGAGTGTTAAATAATTTGATAAGTTCTTATAACATACATGCTTGTCTTCATTGTTAATTATGGATTGATTGGATTGAGACTAATTGGAGTAACATCAAGGAGTTGGCTACGTTGAGTTTGAGTTGAGAAAATATAAAGAGATGATATTGATTTGATTGAATTGAGCATATTTTAGTCTTCAGATGAGTATTGAGCTTCGATGGATACAAATTAGAAACGAATCCAGCCTATAAACTACGTTGTCAATGTAGGATAGTTGTTCAGTTAATTCTAGCAACTGATGTCCCGAAAAGATAGATATTTACTTTAGATCCAAGAGAGAGAGTTGATCATCTTTTACCATGGCAAGTATCAAACAAGGGTGGCAATGACTCACCTTCATTATACATTACAAAATTAAAAGTGGTGGGAGTTATGTCAGTTAAGACAAATTCCTAAGCATCACTTGATGGAACATATAATGTTTTAAAACTAAATTGCATAATACTAAATTTATTTTCAAAGGATGATTGATTCTTAAACTTTCATATTCATTGAGTTAGTGTATGGATCGTAAAGTTGATGTGTTGAGCCGAGTTGATTGACATGAGGCTAAGCTTTAATTGTTTACTTTGGCAATTATTACATACTAGTATATTCCATGTACTGACATCTATTTGAGATTTCATCGTTAATGATGAAAATACAAATGATAGAAGACTTTGGCCAGTGCATAACTAAGGTCTAGCTTCCTGCTTCTAGATTTGGCATGCCCTCCTTGCCATCGGAGGAGCCTTTTCTTTTTATTACATTAAGTAGTCAAAGTTATTTATTTGAGATAGCCCAGGACTTGTCTTGGCACCTTTTAGAAAAGTATAGAGGCTTCATAGTTATTTAGTAGAGATAGTTTGATTATTTTTATTTTCCATACTTGAACATTGGAAAACTATTATTATTATTAGAGTAATATCTTTCTAAAATGATGGATTTTCTTAGTATTCTTTCATTGTTGAGTATGACATAACGATGATACCAGGTGGTTCTCTTGAAGGATCAGCAATGATTTTTCAAGTGTCGGCCACACTAAGCATACCCTCCCCAGCATCACAAGCTTGGTATAAGAGCATGGAGTTCAAGTGTCCTAGGAGTCTATGAAGTTGTATCTAGTAGAATCTTGTTTATGGGTGTGTAGTGCACCACAATTTATAAGAAGGAGTCTATAGGACATCAGGAATGGTTACACTTCTTTAATATTCAAGGTTAGTGAGATAGAGTTTTGCTCTATTAACTATCTATCTAATTTGTACGTTACACATTTGTAGATCATGCCACATAAGCATATTTCCAACCAAAGAGATGTTTCATCCTATAACACAAACAATTACCCACCAGAAATGCCTACCAAGATGGAGTCAAGAGACTGAGGTCGACCTGCTAGGACCACTAGGATTCCACAAGCGCCTACTACTTAGCCAACTCCCACTTTAGAGGCTAAGTTTAGGGGAGCTATTACAATGCTTACCTAGCTTTTGGCCTTCCAGAGTAGTAACCAAAATTGAATGGCTCCTAGTTCTAGTTCTCAAAGCCCACTACTGTAGCTAGACTTCGAGATTTCCTAAGGATAAACCCACCAGTATTCATAGGGTCTAAGTTCGAGGAGGACCCCCAGAACTTCATTGATGAGATGTGGAAAGTCTTGAAAGCCATGCAGGCGACTGAGATTGTGGGAGTTAAACTTTTTTTCTATCAACTTAAGGACGTGGCGAACGTTTGGTATAACCAGTGGGAAGAGGGATGAGTTGAGGATGTTGAACCCGCTAACTGCAGTGATTTGAGAGTGCCTTCCATGACCACTTCTTTCCCTAGGAGATTAGGGAGGCCAAAATTGAAGAGTTTGTGAAACTAAAGTAGGGAGGGTTGACGGTCAAAGAGTATAACCTTAAGTTCATCCAATTATCCAGGTATGCTCCAGAGATAGTCCAGGACATGAGAGCCAGAGTGAGGAAGTTCATGTCTGGCTTGGGTAAACAAGTGAAAAAGGAAAGCAAAGCAACTCTGTTGATCCCAGGGATGGACATCTCTAGACTCATGCTTTACCTAGCAACTTGAAGATGAAAAAAAACGAGATAGGGAGGAGAATCTGAGCAAGAAATCCAAGTCACCAAGGCTTAAGCCTAGCCAAACTAAGCAAAACAAGGGAGATAATTCCTAATTCTACAAAAGATCTAATAGTTATGCACCATTCATAGCAAGTGTACTAGCTCCGAGTAATAGGTATGATCATAAGTTCCAAGGTCAGCAGAACTTTAGAGCACAGGGCTCTCAATCTCAAGATAGTGTAACACTTGGTTCGAAAGGGAAGCCACCTTGTGGAATATGTGGCAGGATGCATTTGAGAGAGTACAAAGAGGGAGGAAATGGTTGTTATAAGTGTGGCCTGATGGGTCACTTTCAGAAGAAGTGTCCATTATAGAACAATAAGGCCCAATCTTCTGCTACTGCACCACCAGCGAAGTGAAATTAAAGGGCTGCCACTAACAATATATCCAGGGGAATAGGCCGCATGTATGCGATGGGGAACCGACAGGACCAAGAGGTTGTACGAACTAATATGACATATATGTGTCGAGTCTTTAGTTCTAACTATTATGCTTTTCTTCACCTGAGTGCCACTTTTTCATTCATGATGCCATATGTGGCTAGCCAATTTGAGATCTTTCCTGAGTGTTTGCTTGAGCATTTTCCTATTTCCACTGCTGTTGGTAAGTCGATTCTAGCTGAGAAAGTTTATAGAGATTGTATAGTATTAGCATATCATAGGAATACCCTGGTTGATTTGATAGATTTGAAGATGATTTATTTTGATGTGATCCTTCACATGGATTGGATTTATGCCTACTATTCCTCCATTAATTGTAGGATCTCAACTATTAAATTTCAAATTCCAAAATGAAACTATCCTAGAGTAGAAAGGAAATTCTGTTACACTTAAGGGTAATTTTATTTCCTACCTTTGGGCCAGAAAGCTAATCTCTTATGTTTGTATCTATCACCTTGTGCCAGTTAAGACTGATAATGTTGAGCCTCCTACTTTTGAATTAGTCCCGATTATGAATAAATATCCTAAAGTACTTCCTGATGATTTACCTAGTCCCTTTTGATAGGGAGATTGACTTCAAGATTGATGTTCTCCTTGACACTTAGCCGATTTTGATTTCTAAAATGACCCTCAAAAGTGCACAAAAAAGGTGCCTCGTTCTAGGAATTCTAAATTTCATATATCTCAAAATTCGTTTGCTATTTCAAAAATTTGACTTCATATTCTTGCTCAAGAGGTAACAATTAGATGATAGAAGGTATAATCTGGATTTAAGAGTAAAAGATTAGCAATTATGAAATTCTCAAATGCCGATTTCTAGAGAGGTTTTCATGTCGCCTCCGCGACGCACCTCTATTTTAATTTGAGACTATATTTTTTAGTTCGATCCAAGACTTCTAAGTCTCGGGCCTAAGTGTTCCCAAATGTGTTTTTACCCATACTTAGCCAAATTTCACCCTCATATCATCCAAAATATTTCCCAATACTCACTCAAACACTTAGTCGTATTTTCACCCCCCCTCCAATTCAAGTACAAAACCCTCATCCCAAGCTAAGGTTCTCCTCCAAGGTTCTTCTTCAAGATTCAAGTCTCAATCTCCAATCTTCACCAAATACATCTCCAAGCTAAGGTATGTGGGTTTCTTTCATGGGTTCCTTTCACCTATGATGCTCAAGCATCATTTTACTCAAATTTTATGATTTGAAGTTGATTTACAAATAGGTATTACTTATTGTAAAATTCACTGCACACTATGTTAAAGCTATGTAAAGTTGTGACTGTTTTGCTATGTTTTGAGGTATAAATCTTCGAGCTATTGTAAGATTTGATGAGGGTTTTTGATGTATATTACTAGAGGGTATTAAAAGATGTTGATTAATGGTTTTACAATGGGTTTTTTGCATGATTTCATCTCTATATTTTATGGTTTTATACTAGCATTAGACACCCTCTAAGTATTTGATAAAATGTCCAGATGTTATTTCTTGAGGAGTTGAAGGTCCAAAGCATGAGATATGATATGAATGATTATATGATGATGAAATGACCTTATTTACATGATAAATTCTATATAAAGTGTTGTATTAAACCATGCCCAATCCGGAGGGACTTAGAACCCGGATAGCCTAGATGAGGGTTTGTACTCATCAACCTAGGGAAAGGTTTATACTTCTCTACCTAGTGATGGAGTGGCATCATCACAAAAATATATGGGGGTTTGTATTCATCAATCTAGTGAAGGGTTTTAACTTCTCTACCTCGGTGAATGGGCGACATTATCACCAACCTAGATGAGGGTTCGTACTCATCCACCTAAGTGACGGGGCAGCATCATCACTAACCTACCCAAGGGTTGTACATTTGAAGATCTAGTTTGGTCTCTTTTACACGTATGACATTCTATATTAGCATAAATTATATAAGCATGTTTTACTTATGCATTATTCATGCATGTCATATTGTTATAGTATGCCTATTGCCTAATGTCTTGCATTTAGATTATGATGCTCAATTCTTGTTTACATTGCATCCTATATACTTACTACATTAAAATGTACTAACACATACTCTATGCTTACGTGACGTCACCATGTAGGAATCGGTGCCCAAGTTGATCATCCTCATCCTACACGTGGCTACTTCGGTGTTATTCAAGCTAGTTGGTGAGTCCTCTACTTTAGGGACCTTAGTCTATGATTCTTTAATTATGTATTGAGATATACTTCTTTATTATCCATTTTGATCATGAGGGTGAGCCCTATTACACTATCTTAGCCCCCGCTCTTATCTATGTATAGAGGTGTTTGTTGGATATGTTATGTATCTATGTTATGAGCCTTGGCTCTATTGTTCTTGATGTAGATGATATGATCTTGTCTCTTGTCTCTTGATTATCATGTTCAAGCTTTCCCCAAGCCCCATTGCCCCTATTCTTATCCCTTTATGTTGTATCTATTGCTTCTGCGACCAAGGATGTGTAATTATTTTCTAAGAGGCTTGCTTAGGGTCCCTTTGGGTTCCCCTTGCACCATCCACATCTAGGTCCTAGGCTTGGGCCGTGAGAAATATGGTATCAGAGCACTAGGTCGATAGATCATCGGAGTCCAACACAATGCATCAATTAGAGTCCAATTCATGGTTGTGAAGAGCACCATGACTATGAATAGGAGGCTATGAGACGTTTTAGGAAATGTTTTCCTTCTTTATGTTCAAAGTCATGTTATAGAGTTGTGGTAAGTTTTTCCCCTAACTATTGTTCTTTGCTATGGTAGGTCATGTGAAACACTAGAGGACGAAGGGCTCAAACTCCCGAGGAGAAACCTAACAATGGTGAGCTCCAGGATCCTCTCACTATGCTTGCCCAAATTGTGGCCAACCAAATCAATCAAGGGGTCAAAGCCCCTCATGCTACTACCGTCGGAGCTAGGGTAAGAGAGTTTATGAGGATGAATCCTCCAGTTTTCTATGGCTTAAAGATGGATGAAGAGATTTTATGAGGATGAATCCTCCAGTTTTCTGTGGGTCAAAGGTGGATGAAGACCCACAAGAGTTCATTGATGATATCTACAAGATATTGAATATTATGGGTGTTGGGCTAAATGAAAAGGCAGAGTTGGCGGCGTACCAACTCAAAAGGGTAGCTCAAATATGGTATGATCGATGGGAGGGTGAGAAGGGGGTTAGTAATTTGGTGCTTTGGGAGGAGTTCAAATTGGCTTTCCTTAATCGATTTTTCCCTCTTGAGCTAAGGGAGGCAAAGTTGGTAGAGTTTATGAACTTGAAAAAAGGTGCTATGAGTGAGAGAGAGTATGCCCTCAAGTTTGATCAACTTTCAAAGTATGCTCCTTATTTGGTGACTGATCCTAGATCTAGGATGAACACGTTTGTGATGGGGGTCTCCGACTTGGTAAGTGAATGATGTTGGTCCGCCATTCTAATTAGCGACATGGACTTGTCACGGTTGATAACCTATGACGAGCAAATAGAGGAATAAAAATTGAGGAAAAGAAAGGGGCATGAGGCAAAAGGGCCCATCTTGGGGGTAAGTTCCCAGGGGCTGGTCGATTTTATCAAGGCCAAGTGTCTCATCATGCTACTAATAGGGGGTTTGTCAATAACCACCTTAGGTATTAAGGTGTTGGTGTTGTGGCTCCCATTGATGTGTGTCCTACATGTGGGAAGGGTCATAAAGGCCCATATTTGAAAGATTCTAATACATTCTTTGGTTGTGGGGAGCTTGGGCACAAGAAGGTAGGTTGTCCAAGGAACCGTGGCAAAGTCCGGGGTACTAGTATGGTCCCATTAGGGAGAGGTGGTCCTCAAGGTGTTTTCCCAAGGCACAATCGATTTTATGCTCTTCATGGGAGGCAAGGGGTTGGTGGGGACCCCAATGTTGTAACCAACAAGTTGAAAATAATTGACTTTGATGTGCATGCTTTGATTGATCTGAGTGCCACTCTTTCCTTTGTTACCCCTTTTGTTGCTAAAAAGTTCCATGTTGTCCCCAAGTTGTTGCATGAGTCACATGAAGTGTCTACTCCTAATGGTGCCTCTATTATTGCTAGCAAAGTTTATAGAAGTTGTCCTATTTGCATTTTGCATAAGTTGTTGCCTTGTGATTCTGTTGAATTAGACATGATAGATTTTGATTTCATTCTTAGGATGGATTGGTTGTATGCCTATTATGCATCGATTGATTATAGAACCCATAGGATCAAGTTTCATTTCATACATTAAAGTGCGTAGATTTATTTCATACATTAAAGCGCGTAAGTTGATTTCTAAGATATGTTTCTATCATCTTTTGAGGGTTAAAGATATGGAGTCCAAAGTCCCCTCCATTGAGTCAGTTCCGATTGTAAATGAGTTTCTTGATATCTTCCCAAATGACCTACCCGGTGTACCTCCCGAAAGGGAGATAGAATTTCGTATAGACCTCCTCCTGACACTCAACCTATCTCCATTCCCCCTTACTATATGGCCCCGGCGGAGTTGAAGGATTTAAAAGAGTAATTGAAGGATTTATTGGAAAAGGGATTTATTAGACCTAGTCAATCACCTTGGGGTGCCCCGGTGTTATTTGTGAAAAAGAAGGATAGGTCACTTAGAACGTGCATTGACTACCGGCAACTCAATAGGGTAACTCGAAAGAATAGATATCCTCTTCCAAAGATTGATGACTTGTTTGACCAATTGCAAGGGGCTAGCTTTTTCTCTAAGATTGATCTTTGGTCTGGGTATCATCAAGTGAGGGTGAGGGAATGTGATATTCCTAAGATGGCCTTTAGGACTAGATACGGGCATTTTGAGTTTGTTGTGATATCTTTTGGGTTGACTAATGCACCGGCCATCTTTATGGATCTAATGAATCGGGTCTTCAAACCTTATCTTGATTCCTTTGTTGTGTTCTTCCTTGATGATATATTGATCTACTCACATAGTAGGGAGGAGCATATGGGTCATTTGAGGGTTGTGTTGTAAAGGTTGAGGGAGGAGAAATTGTAGCCAAATATGACAAGTGTGAGTTTTTGTTGAAGGAGGTTGCGTTCTTGGGTCATATGGTGTCGGGGGATGGTATAAAAGTGGATCCAAAGGAAACAGATGAGATTAGAAATTGGTCTAGACCGTTGACCTTGTTAGATATTAGGAGTTTCTTGGGCCTTGCGGGTTAATATAGAAGATTTGTGAATGGGTTCTCCTCCATTGCTTTCCCTATGACAAAATTTACTCAAAAGAAAGTTAAATTTGTGTAAATCAATGATTGTAAGAAAAGCTTCAAGATATTGAAGGATGGGCTTTGCTCCTATATTGTCACTACCGGATGGACTTGAGGGTTTTGTTGTGTAGTGTGATGCATCTATATTTGGTTTGGGATGTGTTCTTATGTAAAATGGTAAGGTCATAGCCTATGCTTCTAGGAAACTTGAAGTGCATGAAAGGAATTACCCTACCCATGGTCTTGAATTCGTCGTCATGGTGTTTGCATTATAGATTTGGCGTCAATACTTTTGTGAGGTGCATGTTGATGTCTTCACCGATTATAAGATCCTCCAATATGTCTTCACTCTAAAAGATCTCAACTTGAGACACAGGAGGTGGCTAGAACTTCTCAAAAATTATGGCATGAGTGTGCATTATCATTCGGGTAAGGCAAATATGGTGGCAGATTCTTTGAGTCAAGTGTCCATGGGTAGCCTAGCTCATGTTGATAGTGGTGATAGGTAGATGGCTAGAGAGGTGCATAGATTAGCTAGGTTGTGGGTTAGGTTGGAAGAAGTGAGTGATGGTGTTGTTGTTGTTGATTGGTCCAAATCTTCCTTGGTTGATCAGGTGATAGCAAAACAATATCTTGACTCCTCCTTGCTTGAATTGAAGGCCTTGGTGAAAGAGGGCAAAGTAGAGATTTTCTCCCAATGGGGACATGGTACCCAGGTACCAAGGTAGGTTGTGTGTGTCTTATGTCGATGGTTTGAGAGAGAAAATTCTTGATGAGGCCTATAATTCTCCTTATTCTATCCATCCCGGTTCCACCAAAATGTATAGAGACTTGAGGGATGTGTATTGGTGGGGAGGCATAAAGAGGGACATTACCAAATTCGTTTTCGATTGCCATAGTTGTCAACAAGTTAAAGCAGAACATCAAAGGTCGGGTGGCCTAAATCAAGACATAGAGATTCCCACTTGGTGGGGAGGCATAGATTTTGTGGTTAGGTTGCCCAAGACTAGGAAAGGTTTTGATTTCATTTGATTGGTGGTTGATAGGATGACGAAATCGGCTTACTTTCTACCGGCTAAGACCACATATTGGGGCTGAAGAGTATGCAAAGTTGTACATCCATGAGTTACTAAGGTTTCATGGGATTCCTTTATCTATTTTATCGGATCATGGTTCACAATTCACTTCACATTTTTGGAGGTCTTTTCAAAGGGGCCTTGGTACAAAAGTTAATCTTAGTATGGCCTTCCACCCCCAAACGGACTGCTAAGCTAAAAGGAAAAGTCAAACCCTTGAGTACATGCTAATGGCTTGTGTATTGGAGTTGAGGGCTAGTTGTGATAACCATCTTCCTTTGATTGATTTTGTCTACAACAATAGCTGTCACTCTAGCATTGGTATAGTTCCTTTTGAGGCTCTTCATGTGAGACGTTGTAGATCACCGGTTGGTTGGTTGGACGTTAGAGAGGTGGATTTATTGGGACTCGATCTAGTTATGGATGCTCTTGAGAATGTTAGGATGATTATGAAATGGTTAAGAATAGCCCAAAGTCTTCAAATATCTTACGCCAATGTAAGAAGAAGAGACCTTAAATTCAAAGTGGGTGATTGGGCGTATTTGAAAGTTTCTCCAAAGAAAGGTGTGGTCTGATTTGGTAAAAATGAGAAATTGAGTGATGTTGGTCCTTATGAGATCTTGAAGAGGGTTGCCAAGGTAGCTAATGAATTGAAGTTGCCTAGTGAAATAATTTGGTCCATCTGGTGTTCTGTGTCACTATGTTCAGAAAATGTGTTGGTGATCCTAACGTTGTTGTGCCTCTTGATGTTGTGCATGTTGTTGACGATAACTTGACTTATTAGGAGGTTCCGGTTCTGATCCTAGATAAGCAAGTGAAGAGATTGAGGAACAAGGAGGTGACATTCGTTAAGGTCCTTTGGAGAAACCAACAAATCGAAAGTGTTACTTGGGGAGACCGACTTGGGGAGGCCGAAGCAGACAAGCAAAAATGGTATGAATATCTTTTCCGCTCCACTCAAGCCTAAAATACTAATTCTAAGTCCCTTATGTGATTTCAAGTCTTATGTTTCAGCCTCTATGTCATTCATATGCATTTAACTTAAGTTGGCAAGTTTATAATGATTTTACACTTATGTTGAGATTTTGATAAAAGTGTTTTAAATGTAATGTTGCATTCTTATTGCGGCTGATTTGTTTATAATCATTCTTGTCTTGTACATCTCTTTTACATTAAGGGACGAAAGTTCCCAAGGGGGAGATATTGAAATGACCCCAAAAAGTGTCTGAAAACGTGAAATGCCCGAAATTTTAACTTCCATATATCTCAAAATTCATTTGCTATTTTGAAAATCCGACTTCATATTCTTGTTCACGGGGTAAAAATTAGGTGAAAGTGGGTCTAACCCCAATTTAAGAGCGAAAGATTAGCAATTATGAAATTCCCAAATGTCGATTTTCAAAGAGGTTTTCGTGTCGCCTCCGCGACGCGCCTCTATGTTAATTTGAGACTGATTTTTTTTAGTTCGGTCCAAAACTTCTAACTCTTGGGCCTAAGTGCTCTCAAACGTATTTTTACCCATACTTAGCCAAATGTCACCCTCATATCATCCTAAACATTTCCCAATACTCACTCAAACACTTAGTCATATCCCCCCCCCAAACTCAAGTCAGAAACCCTCATTCCAAGCTAAGGTTCTCCTTCAAGGTTTTTCTTCAAAATTCAAGTCTCCATCTCCAATCTTCACCAAATACATCTTCAAGCTAAGGTATGTGGATTTCTTTCATGGGTTCCTTTCACCCATGATATCTCAGCCTTCTTTTACGAAAATTGCATAATTTTAAAGTTGATTTACAAATGGTCTTGCTTATTATTAAATTCACTGCACACCATGTTAAAGCTATATACAATTATGACTATTTTGCTATGTTTTGAGCTATAAATCATTAATCTATTGTAAGATTTGATGAGGGGTTCTGATGTATATTGCTAGAGGGTGTTGCAAGCTTTTGATTTATAATTTTACAATGGATTTTCTTGCATGAGTTCATCTCTATATTTTATGGTTTTATACTAGTATTACACACCCTCTAAGTGTTTGATAAAATGTCCGGATGTGGTTTCTTGAGGAGTTAAAAGGTCCAAAGCATGAGATATGATATGAATAACTATATGATGATGAAATGTGGTTATATATATCATAAATTCTGTATAAAGTGTTGCATTAGACCATGCCCAATCCTACGGGACTAAGAACCTGGATAACCTAGACGAGGGCTTGTACTCATCAACCTAAGGAAAGGTTTGTACTTCTCCACTTGGTGATGGGGCGGCATCATAACTAACCTAGATGGGGGTTTGTAGTCATCAACCTAGGGAAGGGTTTGTACTAGTCTACCTCGGTGATTGGGGGCATTATCACCAACCAAAATGAGGGTTTGTACTCATCCACCTAAGTGATGGGGCAGCATCATAACTAACCTACCAAAGGGTTGTACATTTGCATATATGGCTTGGTATCTTCTACACATATGATATTCTATATGAGCATGAATTACTTAAGTATGTTTTATTTATGTATTGATCATACATGTCATATTGTTATAGTATGCCTACTGCCTATTGTTATGCATTTTGATTATGATGCTCAATTCTTGTTTACATTGCATCCTACATACCTAGAATATTCAAACATACTAATGCATACCTATGCCTACATGATGTTACCATGTAGGAACTAGTGCCCAAGTTGATCATCTTCCTCCTCCACGTGGCTAGTTCGGTGCTGTTCAAGCTTGTTGGTGAATCCTCCACTTCAGGAACCTTAGTCTATCATTCTCCTATTAAATATTTTGATATTTTTCTTAATTGTTTATTTTGACCATGAGGATGGGCCCGGTTACTTTGTCTTGGCCCCCGCTCTTATCTATGTATAGAGGTATTTGTTGGAAATGTTATATGTCTATGCTAATAGCCTTGACTCTATTGTTCTTGATGTCTATGATATGAGCTTATCTCTTGTCTCTTGATTATGATGTTCTGCATGATTTCCTCTAGTCCCATTGCCCCTATTCTTTTTCTTTTATTTTGTATCTATTGCTTCCGCGACCAAGGATGTGTAATGATGTTCTAAGAGGCTTCCTTGGGGTCCCTTTGGGTTACCATTACGCGTGTCACATCTAGGACCTACACTTGGGTCGTGACAATTGCCAGCTTATAGGATGGCCCTACTGAGTTGAAAGAGCAGTTGAGAGATTTACGAGAGAAGAGGTTTATTAGGCCAAGTGATTCTCCTTGGGGTGCTCCTATCCTATTCGTGTGAAAGAAAGATAGATCCCTCAGAATGTGTATTGAATATCGCCTATTGAACAAGGTAATTGTCAAGAATAAGTATCCCCTCCCCCAAGGATAGATGACTTATTTGACCAACGTCAGGGCGCCACCGTTTTCTCCAAAATAAACCTGAGATTAGGTTATCACCAGTTGAAAGTGAGAGGATGTGACATCCTGAATGTGGCTTTCCGCACCTTATATGGTCACTTCAAGATTTTGGCAATGTCTTTTGGGTTAATAAGTACACTTGCAACCATCATGGACTTGATGAACAAAGTATTCAAATAGTACCTTGATATGTTCGTGATTATGTTTATCGATGATATTTTGGTGTATTCCAGAGATGAGGAGGAACATGCTAATTGATGTGATGTCAAAATACAGCATATTTGATGCCTAAAATTTAGGATTTCAATATAGCATAGTAGAGAACGTCATTAGAGAGTACTTTTAGGGATTTATACTTGGAGACCTCAATACTTGGAGTAGAATATACTTGTGAATTAATTTGATCTTACATCTTGGGATTCTCAATCAATATTGGATTAGCTTGATTCTCAATTCTGTTGGGTAAGTGTTTAATTATGTTTCCTCAATTCATAATTTTCTTATCTAACTATAGCATGAGTAGCTAAATCACAGCTAGGGTTGTGGGAACCATAAAGATCTAATAAAGTAGACCTAGATATTTTGCAATTCTTTGATTAGGTATACGCATGTATTTAATCAATTCTTTTCTTTTTGCATGTTTTCTAATGGTGGCCAACATTAGAACCCATCTAGTGTTACTTTCCCAATCTAAGTAGTAATGAATAGGAAAAGAGATTGATTAATAAGATTTGATGATGTGTTCTGATGTAATCAACCGAAACCGAACTGGGCCAAGGGGAGTTCGATTGGAACTTATAGGTAATGTTTAGTATTGCATACTATGGAGATGGGCTAAGTCACATAGTGCAATTCACCTCTCACCTAGACCAAAGGGTTTGGTGAACTTAAATTATCGTCCTGCATGCTATACACTTAATATGAATTGGTTTATCTAGGGATACTAAGTTGGGGAATCATGGGGAATACAATGTCCTAGTTGCTCTATATTATTGATTGTCTCTTGTGATAGTTAGTTTAGTTTATCTTCTTGTTGCTTACTGCAAGCTCCCTCTCCTTCGGAGAATTGAGTTGGTTAATTACTTGAATTGCTTATTGATGAATTTTCTTTAAGTCTGCATATTCCCTTGAGTTCTACCCTAACCTTGGTTAGGCTTTATATGTTGACAATGACTATTTTGTCCTCTAAAAAGAGGTGTAACTTGGGCGACATCAAAGATTTTGGCACGATTGGCGGGGAATATGGTTAGACTTAAGTTGATTCATTAAGTAATTTGAATGTTAATCCGTAGTTTCCCTTATTTTGCTTTTGTTTTTGTTTTTTTTTTTTGTTTTTTTTGTTTCTTTGCAGAGTATACTAGTAGTGTATGCCCAACACTCGAAGTCAAGGCAATCCCTTAACTCCAGTTGATCCAGAGATCCAACGAATTACTAGAAGAATGGGCCAAGAAAATGTCAACAACACGGCCAATGCAGCTTTGAACAGAAATCATAGGGATGAGAATCCATATCTTTTGGAGAATATTCTACAACCTCAGCAGTTCAATGCCAATACTTACCAATGGAATCAGTATAGGTTGAACTCCATGGCTATGGATGTGACGGGGCTATTATGTTTCCACCACTACCGGCTTACATAAAGTTCACAATATCTAATGGGTTACTTCAGATGCTGCAAAACCATAGGCTATTTGCAGGCTTTTTGTGGGTTTACAATCAGATGATCCACATAGTCACTTGCACAATGTAGCATTTGTTTGTAAGAGTGTGATGGAGAGGTAGAATCTATCAATGGATGCTATGAGACCTTATGTGTTCCCATTGTCTCTTATGGGCAATGTTGCGTTGTGGTTATCTAAGCTTCCACAGAGTTCAATCACTAGCTAGGCAGATTTGCAGAAGACCTTTTTGGCGAGGTACTTTCCTAGATCGAAAAAGCTCAAGTTGAAGGACCAAATCAATAACTTTGAGTAACTTCTTGGTGATACTATAACACTACATGTGAGCGGTTTACTGAAATGTTTGAGGAGCTTCTCTGACCACAAGATAGTTGATGATGCTTTGGTAGAGATCTTCTACCATACCCTTGATGAGAATAGTCAGGGTTGTGCTGACACAATTATGGGAGGCATGTTTCTAGATCAACCATTTGTACGGATTGCAGAGCATATGGAGCAAGTGGTCAAGACGAATCATGCATGGCAGCAGTAAGTAGAGCTTCAATAAAGGTTTCATATGTTGCTAGTGTGGCTTCAGAGCAAGCAACAATTAATGATGAGATCATGCAACAACTTGCTCAAATTTGCACCAGCATGGAGGTGATGATGAAGCAGAATCAAGGAAGAGTAAATGCAGTGGTTCATCAACCTACTAGGAGTAATATTATGAGAAGGACGCCTATTTTTTGATGGGGGATTTTTGAACCAGCTCCCAAGGGTCCAACCAGGTCTATTGGCGCCAAGATCAAGAAAACCAAGGTCGGAACTATGGTAGAGATGCAGCTTTCCTGTGGTGGTTATTTTGATATAAACATGGTTATAGATACAGATTGGGATAGAAGAGATAGTTTCAAAAATGGTCCATATGTGCCACCACATAACCGAGACAAAGGTGCAAGCAATTCCAGAATTGAGGATATGTCTAATCGCTTGTTGAAGAAGGTCGAGACACAAGATGAAACTCTATAGGGCATGAAATATGATACTTCAAGTATTAATTAGAAAATAGAGTCTCATTTTGTGGCTACTAAACAACTTGAGCAATAATTTGGTCAAGTGTCAACTCAGGTGAATCAGTGTCAGAAGGGTACATTGCCTAGAAACACGGTGCAAAATCCTAAAAATGAAGGGAAATGCATGGCAATAACTACTAGGGGTGCCATTAATCCTCCTATACCAGTTGAGGTAGAAGATGTTCGTGAGAAGATAATTATAAATAAGGATATGGTTAAATGAGATGATGATGTCAAAGATAGGGTGAGTGATGTAGCTAAAGAGCCATAGAAGTCTAGGCCTGTCCCAAGGCCTCCTCCTCCTTTCCCTCAAAAATGCAAGAAGATGGATGAGGAAGGAAAGCTCACGCACTTTCTCTCCATGCTTAAGCAACCATATATCAACATCCCTCTTATTGAGGTTTTGGAGAAAATGTCGAGTTATGCAAAGTATATGAAGGACTTGATCACCAATAAGCACACTGTAAGTCAAGAGCTTCAACATTGCGGTGTCATCACTACTTAGTCCTTGGCTCAAAAGTGTGAAGAGCCAAGTGCTTTCCCTATACTTTGCACTATAGGAGATGTGGAGTTTACAAGGGCATTATGAGATTTAGGTGCTAGTATCAATTTGATGCCTCTTGCTGTCCACAAGAAGCTCGGATTGGCAGCCCCTACCCCTACTAATATGAGGTTGTTAATAGCGGATTGAACTGTGAAGAAGCCTATCGGGATACTCTATGATGTCTTCGTTAAAGTGGAAAAATCCATATTCCCTGCAGATTTTGTGATCCTTGACTATGAGGTTAATTTTGAAGTTCCTATTATCTTGGGAAGGCCTTTCTTAGCTAATGGTCGCTCCTTGGTAGATATGGAGAAGGTCTACTCAAGTTCAGATTTGGGAAGGATGAGGGTGTGTTCAATGTGTGTCAGCAAGCAAGGAATAACAATAATGTGAGAGTGGTTTTGGTTATCGAGACTGTTGATGATGCTGAGCCAGAGGTACCACTTGACGTAAGACTGGGTGTTGACACTTTGGAGGCAGTATTGATGAACTTTGATACTGATAGTATCCTCGACTATGAGGATACAGTAAGTGCTCTAGGGGTGTCTTTCGGTCCTAGATGCCAAACTAAACTAGAGCTAGACTTGCAGAATGAGAGTCACCACCCACAAAGCCCTCCATAGAAGACCCACCAGTACAAGAATTGAAAGCACTTCTAGCACATTTGAAATTGCATTTTTGGGAGTCAATGACACTTTGTAGGTCATAATAGGTGCAGATTGGAATGGTGAGCAAGCCGAGGTCCTTGTAACAATGCTCAAACAATTTAAGAAGGCCATTGGATGGACTATTGCAGACATTATTGGTATCCCTCCTGGGGTGTGAACACACAAAATGAAGTTAGTCAAGGATTACAATGAAACGACCCCAAAAAGTGCTCGAAAATGTGACTCAAAAGTGCCCAAAATCATAATTTCCATATATCTCAAAATATGTGTGTGATATCAAAAATCCAACTTCAAATTCTTGAACAGGGGAAAAGTTGAGTGGGAAATGAGTCTAACCCCAACTTTAGAGCGACCATATCAAAATTCAAAATTCCGAAGTGAGCAATTTCCAGTGAAGAATAGCACTCCAGGCGCAATGTCCCAGGAGCACACCTCAATGTTAAAATTGCCCAGTTTTATTAGTTCAATCCAAGACTTTTGGGTCTTAGACCTAAGTTTTCCCATACGTGAAAATACCTATACTTAACCGTATTTCACCTTCAAATCATACAAGACATTCCCCAGTACTCTCTTAAACACTTAGACAAATTGTTTTCTCAAAATTCAAGTGCCAAATCTCATTCTGGATCTTAAAGAAATCACTCAAGCTTCAAGTTCTTATCTCTATCTTCATCAAGGAATTCTCCAAAGTTGAAGTATGTGGGTTTCAACCATTGGGTCCTTTTACCCATGGTTCCCAACCTTTTTTTTTTACATAAATTGTATGTTTCTAAGTTGATTTACTTATGGGTTTTACTTATTATAAATTTGACTATGAACCATGTTGAAGTTTCATAAAAGTGTGATTGTTTAAGCATGTTTTGAGCTATGAATCTTTAATCTATCTTGATATTTCATGAAGGGTTTTGATGTATATTGCATCAAGGTATTACCTAGTGTTAGTGGGCGGTTTTACATTATGTTTTCTTGCATGATTTCACTCTTTAATTTCATGGTTTTACACTAGAATTACACACCCGCCAAGTGTTTGATTAAATGTCCAAATTATGTTTCTTGAGTTATTGAAGGCATAATGCATGGCATAAGAGTTAAGTGACTTTATGATGATGAAAGGATGGTATATGTGTATTGATTTCATGAGAAGTATCTATTGTACTGTGAGTTGACCATAGCCAATTGAGGGATGATGCCTCAATCGCCTCCGATGGGGGTGGTAAGCCATCAACCAATTGGGGATTAGTACCTCAATCATTTTTGATGGAATGTCCATCAAGCAATTGAGGGGTTGGTACCTCAATTATTCCCGGGAGAGGGTGGTCATGTTCACCAACCAATTGCGGGGTTAGTACCTCAATCACCTCGGATAAGGGCGGTAAGCCATCAACCAATTGAGGGGTTGGTACCTTTGTCACTTCTAACGGAGGGTGGTCATTTCCGCCAACCAGTTGAGGGATGGTACTCAATCACTTCTAAGGGATGGTCTATCTTGGCTTCCAAGTACTAAGCTTGCTTGGTCTATAGAGATGGGCTCTTCCTTAATATGCAATGTGTTATATATAATCATGTTTTACTTCAAGCATCATTCATACATGACATATTGTCATTATGCTATCCATTGCTTATGATATTGCATTTTGCCTATGTTGCCCATCTCGTATTGCATTGCATCCTACATACTTAGTATATTCAAACTTACTAACGCATATTCTAGGTCTACATGATATTACCATATACTACTGTTTGGAGCCAAAAGTAGTGGTGGATACAAACCACTTAGAACTTAAATATTTTATGGCTAAAAAATATGTGAAGCCAAGGTTGATGAGATGGGTACTTCTCTTGCAAGAGTTCAACTTTGATATCATTGACAGAAAAGGGACAGAGAATCAGGTTACAAGTCACCTATCCAAATTAGAAGATGGGGAAATGATGAAATTTTACGATTGATTGGAGATAAATGATTCCTTCCCTAATGAGAGAGTGTTGGTTGCATTGCATGATCTGATACCTTGGTTTGTAGATTATGCAAATTACTTAGGGAGTGATATCGTGCCACCCAACTTAAACACACATCAACACCAAAAATTTATGCATGATGAGAGGAAGTTCTTTTGGAATGACCCATACTTATTGGATGTATGTGCTGATGGGATTATTCATCGGTGTGATCCTGAGGTTGAAATGATGAGCATACTGAGGCATGCCACTCATCATTGGTGCGTGGACATCATAGTGGGATCTGAATAGCCCATAAGATTCTACAATGTGCATATTATTAGCCCACCATCCACTAAGACCCACGACTATGCTAAAGCTTGTGACAGGTACCAAAGAGAAGGTGGGGTTATTCGCAAACATAAGCTCCCTCTAAATCCTATTTTGGTGATTGAGTTGTTTGTTGTGTGGTGATAGATTTCTTGGGACCATTTGTTAGCTCACATAGAAACAACTAAATCTAAGTTGCTATGGATTATGTATCAAAGTGGGTGGAGGTCGTAGCTCTACCTAACAATGAGGGTAAAAGTGTCACAGTATTCCTGAAAAAGAACATCTTCACGAGGTTTGGTACTCCTTGGGCTATCATCGGTAATGAAGGCTCTCACTTCTGCAATAGATATTTTAAAGCTCTTCTTGAGAAGTATGTAGTGAAACATAGGGTGGCGACGCCTTGTCATCCCCAAACGACTGGGCAAGTGGAAGTGTCAAATAAGGAAATTAAACAGATTCTATCTAATTGTGAATGCAAACAGAACAAATTGGTCACAGAAGTTGGATGATGCATTATGGGCATATTGGACTGTATTCAAGACCTATAGGCATGTCCCTATATCAACCTGTCTTTGGGAAGGCATGTCATTTGCCACTAGAATTTTAGCATAAAGCAATGTGGGTATTGAACAAGTTGAATCTGGATTAGAATGATGCAGCAACCTCTATATTGAGCCAACTCAATGAGCTTGATCAATTTTGGTTGAAAGCATATGAGAGCTCAGCCTTGTATAAGCAAAGAATGAAGATACAGCATAACCGCCGCATAGAAAATTGCCAATTCACACCAAGGGATTTGGTCCTATCTTTAATTTCAGACTAAAGTTGTTCTAGTGGAAGCTCAAATTTAGATGGTTAGGACCCTTTCGGATAGCACATGTGTTTGATCCTGGGGCCATTGAATTGGAGAGATAAAATGGAGGTACTTTCAAAGTAAATGGCCAAAGAGTCAAGTCATACCTTGGAAATATGGAAGAGATCAAGACGGTTGAAGAATGGGATCTTGAGGAAGTCTGAATACTCATGATAGCTATATCGTGCCACAATAATAAATCAGACATTGCTTCAGAGTCAACCCAAGATGGACCACGGCGCTTAGGCACCTAGGTATGTTTTTGACACCTTACATTCTATTTTTGCTTGATGTTTTGTGCATTGGGGATAGTGCACATCTTTTTCGATGGGGTGTGGGTAGTTATGGGCCTTAGTGAAGTTTGAATAGCTTATGGTCTATAACTACCCTAAATTTTGATCTCGAGGTTTTTTTCCTGTGTTCTTTTTCCCGATGGATATTTAATTTCTGTTGAACCAGTATGTTTAGGATGTTTATATAATATTTGTTACATATAGTACTAAAACTTATGGCATATAGCATGTTTTTATATTTTGTTTTGAAAAATGGTACCCACCAAAATTTTTTGTTTAGTAGTTAGATGGAAACCATGCATGTTTAGGTGCTTGTTAATATTTGTTCTGATAAGTGAGGGTAATTTGAGATATGAAACATGATTTGTGAGTTTTTTGTCGATAATGTGTGCAATTCCATGTGTGTGTGATCTTATTTTGCCAGATTCATGTATTTTGTGCTAATTCAGAACTTGCCCTATTACTCTAAGCTAGATTGTAGATTAAATGAATTAGGAAGATATCTTAGGTCTTTGTTCTTTAGTTAGTCTACTTTAGCCTAAAATGACTAACCAAATTAAATTTTATCCCTTGTTTCAAATATTTGAGCCTTTCATATATCAATTCTTTCTAAAACATCTAATTAGCTTAGCCTTGTCCAATGAAAAACCTTGAAATTGGCCCTGCTCTTTCCTTGAGCATTGTGAACGTTAACTGAGGCAAAAATCCTAAGTAGAGGATGGCTACCCAAAGTGGCCTTGGTTCGGGGTACAGATATTGTGTATTTCACTACAGTCTAAAAGCCTAAATTGAGGGCGGCCGGTGTAAAGGGAAAGCACAAAAATAAGGAAGTGAGTGAAGAAAGAGGAGAAAAAGAAGGAAAAGCATATACTGGGTGTAAAAAAATGAAAGATGTCTTAGATTGAGCTAAAAAAGCAAAATGATGTGTGAAAATAAGGCAAAAGCTGAAAAATAAGAAGAAAAGCACTCGAAAATGCTTGAACGAGGAAAAAGGGAGAATAAGGTGAAAATAGTAGATTTGATTGGGCAAAAGTGAAGAAAAATGTGATTTCAAGGAGGGTCTTTAGTCACTAGTTTTCCAAAATATCACACCAAAGCCCCCTTAACCTACGTTACAAGCCTAGAAAGTCCTAAAGTAATCCTAGTCCAGTTAGTTGAAGGTATAAGTCATGAGTATAGGGGTAGGCCTATGGTATTAGTCATCATGCATGCATATCTTTTGTGAGGGTCAGTGTTTTTTCACAGTCCCAAAGCTAAATATGAAATCATCAATGAGTGTCAAAAATGGAACTTCTTTCTGTTAGGGCACTTGCATTGCATTGTCAGCATTTAACGTTTTCAATGATTGTGGACTATTGATATTCTCCTTCTTGTCATACTTGTGTTGTCACATGCACCGGTGTGCTTTGGTTTGCTAAATAGCTATCTGATCTTATTTTGAAAAATTGGTATGGGTACCTGAGTTTGAATTGTATATGATGTATGTCATTGAGTTAAGGTTTGTGTGTTACTGTATTGTCTATATAGATTGAGCCATCGCTTGAGGACAAGCAACAGTTGTAAGTTGAGGGTCTTGATGTGTTGTCAAAATACAGCACTTTTGATGCCTAAAACTTAAGATTTTGAACGTTCCTAATGTGACATTTATGATTTTTATGTGTTTTTGGTGTTTAGTTTTGAAGGAAAGCAGGTTGGCATTACTTTGGGGCAAAATTACAGAGCTTTCTAGTTTTTAGTGATTTATGAGACCCTCTACGAGTTGTAGAGCAGTCTATGGGTCATAGTGGTAATTTCATGAAAAAGTGTAGCGAAAGGTGAGATCTGAAGTTCAAGACCATGAGACCTCTATACGAGTCGTATAGATAGGTCTCGTGAAGATTTCTAGAGATGGTTGAGTTCAAGTAGTTGAATCCTACAAGTCTGAAGTATGAGTTGTAAATCAGTTTATGAGTCATGAAGATGGTTCATAGAAGAGAAGTTCAAGATTTCAAGAGTTGAATATGAGACCCCAATTACAACTCGTAGAAGACATTACAAGTCGTAAATATCTTTTGTGAAGTCCGCCGACCAGTTTTTCTTTTTTTCAGTAGTTAATTGTAATTACTATAAATAGTACTTTTTAGGTTATTTCTTAGTACAGTACAGTAGAGAACGTCACTAGAGAGTACTTTTAGGGTTTTGTACTTGGAGACCTCAATACTTGGAGGAGAATACGCTTTTGAATTAATTTGATCTTACATCTTGGGATTCTCAATCAATATTGGATTTTCTTGATTCTCAATTCAATTGGGTAAGTATTTAATTATGTTTTCTCAATTCATAATTTCTTCATCAACCCATAGTATGAGCAACTAAATCCACAACAAGGATTGGGCGAACCATGAAGATCTAACAAAGTAGACCTGGATATTTTGAATTTCTTTGATTGGGTATATGTATGTATTAATCAATTCTCTTCGTTTTACATATTTTCTAATGGTGGCCAACATTAGAACCCACCTAGTGTTACTTTCCCGATCTAGGTAGTAATGAATAGGAAAATCCATTGATTAACAGGATTCAATTATGTGTTCTCATCTAATCAACTGAACTAGGCCAAGAGGAGGTTGACTGGCACTTGTAGGTAATGGTTAGTATTTCACACTTTCGAGATGGGTCAAGTCACATAATGAAATTCACCTCTCACTTGGACCAAAGGGTTTGGTGAACTTAAATTACCGTCCTGCATCCTATACATTTGATATGAATTGGTTTATCCAGGGACACTAAGCATAGGAATCATGGAGAACAGAATACCCTAGTTGCTCTCCATTATTGATAGTCTCTTGTGATAGTTTAGTTGATCTTCTTGCTGATTATTGCAAACCCCCCTTCGGGGAATTGAGTTGGTTAATTTCTTGAATTGCTTATTGATGAATTTTTTTTATGTCTATCTATTCCCTTGGGTTCGACCCTAACCTTGGTTAGCTTTTATATCTTGACAATGATCGCTTTTTCCTCTAAAAGGAGGTGTAACTTGGGCAACATCACTAATCACCTTAAAATTGCCTTATAGATGCTTAAAGATAATGACTTATACGCAAAATTTTCAAAGTGTGAATTTTTGCTCAAGTTTGTGTCTTTTCTAGGTGATATAGTCTGGGGTAATTGTATTCGAGTAGGCACACAAAATATTGAGGCAGTTAAGAGCTAGCCTAGACCAAACTCTTCGACTAACATAAGAAGTTTCTTAGTGTTGGCAGGCTACTACCACAGATTTATTGAACTATTTTATTCCCTTTCCTCGCCATTGACTTAATCGACTCAGAAGAAGGTCAAGTTTCAATGGTACGATGAATGTGATTAGAGCTTCCAGGAGTTGAAATCCAAATTTACTACTGCACCAATCTTAAACCTACCTGATGGAACAGATGATTTTGTAATATACTGTGATACATCTAGAGTTAGGTTGGGCTGTATGTTGATGCAGAGGGGAAAAGTAATAGCTTACACTTCAAGATAAGTTAAGGTTCATAAGAGAAATTATCCGAATCTTGATCTTGAGTTGGCAGCTATAGTGTTTGCTGTCAAGATTTGGCACCACTATTTATATAGATCACATGTTGATTTCTTTATAGACTATAATATCCTGCAATATGTCTTCACCCAAAAGGAGCTTAATTTGAGGCAGTGGAGATGGCTTGAATTACTCAATGATTATGAAATGAGTATCCTCTACCATCTAGGTAAAGCTAACATGGTTGTTGATGCTCTTAGCAGGTTTTCCACAGGAAGTACCTCCCATGTCGAGGAGGAGAAAAAGGAGCTGGCTAAAAAGGTTCACTGACTAGCACTATTAGGAGTTCAACTAGATAACTCGAGTGAAGGTAAAGTTCTTATGCATAATGGGTCTGCATTATCTCTAGTAGTTGAGGTAAAGGAGAAACAAGACCAAGATTATTTATCACTGCAATTGAAGGCAGAAGTGCATAAACAGAAGATGATGGCTTTTGACAAAAGGGGAGATGTAGTTTTGATATATCAAGGCAGGTTGTGTCCTACAAATATTGATGGCATACATGAGAGGATCATAGAAGAAGCACACAACTCTAAGTGCTCAATTCATCCGGTATCAACAAAGATGTACCATGACTTGACAGAAGTCTATTGGTGGGGTGTAATGAAAAGAAACATTACGAGTTTATTTCTAAGTGCCCGAATTTCCCATAAATTAAGGTTTAGCATCAAAGGACATATGGAGCAGCTCATAACTTTGATATTTCAGAATGAAAATGGGAGATGATCAACATGAACTTTTTTATAAGATTACCAATGTCCCGCAGACAACATGATTCAATTTGGGTGATAATTGACAGGATGAGAAAATCTATGCACCTCTTGGAAGTAAAGATGACTAACACCATAGAGGATTATACCTGACTATACATAAATGAGATTGTTAGATTTCATGGAGTTCCCTTGTCAATCATCTCAGATATAGGAGCTCAATTCACTACTCCATTTAGGAGATTTTTCTAGAAACGCTTGGGTTCGAAGGTGAACCTTAGCATTGCCTTCAACCCACGGACTAACAGCCAGGAAGAGCGCACTATTCAAACCTTGGAAGATATGTTGAGATACTGCATCATTGACTTCAATGGCAATTGGAATGACCATTTGTCTTGAGTTTACCTACAATAATAGCTTCCGTTCGAGTATTCAGATGGCTCCATATGAGGAACTTTATGGGAGGAGATGTTGATCATCGATGGGTTGGTTTGTGCTAGGTGAGGCAGAGTTGATTGGGCGAGACATGATTCACCAAGCTATGAAAATGTGAATATAATACAGAAGAGATTTAAGATTGGAAAGATTCGGCAGAAATCCTACACTGATATTAGGATAAGAGACTTAGATTTCGAGGTCGACGATTGGTTATTTTTGAAAGTGTCACCAATGAAAGGTGTGTGACTTGGGAAGAAATGAAAGTCAAGTAAAAGGTACATTAGTTTTTATCAGATTTTGAAAAGAGTGGGTAGTATAGCTTATTATTTGGAGCTACCGCAAGAGCTAGTAGTCATCCATCCGTTTTTTCACATTTCTATACTTAAAAAGTATTTGGGAGACCCGTAGTTGGTTATGTCTATTGGAATATTAGAGTGAAGGATAGTTTGAGCTATGAAGAGGTTCCCATTCAAATCCTTGATCGTTAGGTTCGTAAGTTGAGAGCCAAAAAGATTGCATTTGTAAAGGTATTGTGGAGAAATCAATTTATAGAGGAAGCTACTTAGGAAGTTGAGGAGGATATGAAGGCTAGGTACCTGCATTTGTTCCTACCTGCTGATGATAAGGGAGTTAATAGTAATGATTCATTCCTATTCTTTGAGTCCCCTTCTATTCTAAGTTTGAAATAGCAATAGAGTCCTGAGGTCCAATGATTTGTTTTATATGTTGATTATTTATTGCTTAATTGCTTTGTTTCTAGATTGCATAAGTGAGTTGTGGATTGCTTGATTGTTAGATTCTATGAGTATTATTCATGCCTTGAGTACAACTACAGTCACTCTTCATTCGAGGATGAATGATCTCAAGGGGGAGACAATGTTACGCCCGATAAATTATCAAAATACCCCTAGGTTAGGGAATGCTAGCATAATGCATCTTCCCAAACTTTCGATAAATCTGGTCGGAAAGGTGATCAACATCAAAACAATATCTAGAAAAATGTTTTGGTTGAATCTTAGAGAAATCGGATCAAAAGATCATTTTTAGAAGCAAAAATGCAATTCTAGAAGAGCACGCGATAGGTCTACATAGCGGACTTATAGTTGATTTACACTTAATCCATGTTCCAAATTTTTCTATGGGATTATAAAATCAATTGAAAAACTTTTAGGAAAAAAAAGTGCAAGGAACAAGTTTGCATTGCGGACTTGGTTCGCTGACCTATTCTGTTGAAGTTTTAAAATTTTAATAATTTGAGGGGCATTTTAGACCTTTTCCCACACTCCTAAACTAAATACACGACCAATATAGGTCATTTTGTCTTAAAAAGGTTTCAAAACCCATTCCTAAGCTTTCTACGCTATTCTAACAAAGGCTAGGGCTAAGGAGAGGAGGAGAAAATCTAGGGATTTAAGCAGTTGGAGCACAAATCATTGCTAACTGATCATCAAAATTCATCCAGCAAGGCTACATAAAGCATTATATCGAGTTCATCCACGTGCGTTCCATCCTCATCATTGAATTAGAGTATAGGAGTTGAGTAGAGAATTCCCATAATCTTAATCTTTGAGTTACTCTTATTACTTGTTGAGTTTTCGTGCATGTTTATGAATAAATTAATGAGTTGCATACTGGTTAAAAGAAATTGTAAAACTAAATTGTGTATGACATTTATGAACCCTAAATTGCATCATCTTTTGTAATCTTTGTTGCATGGATTGATTTAAGATCATGATTATAAATGTTTGAGTTGAGAAACTTGAATAAAACAAAGCATGAGGAGCGTATTACTTGTCTATACATATATAATGGGCATCTTAAGTGCTTTATATGATGAGTATGATTTCTTGAAGTTTAAATGACCATATGAGTTAGAGTCGTCAATGATTTAATGAGTTCGTAAATGATTTGATGAGTTCTCAAAACATGCATGTTTGACAGTCTTGATTGTTGATTATGGAGTGATTGGGTTAAGCCTGGTTGGAATAAAACTAAAGAGTTAACTGAATTGAGTTTGAGTTGAGAAAATATAAAGAGATGAGATTGAGTTGATTGAATTGAGTATATTTTAGTTTTAAAAGGAATATTGAGCACCGATATGCGTAGGAATTGGTAACGATCATAAACTATGTCACTAACATAGGATAATTGTAATGTTAATTTAGGCAACTCATGTCCCAAAAAGATGGACATTTACTTTGGATCCAAGAGAGAGAGTTGATCATCCTTTAGATTGGCAAGCATTGGACGGGCGTGGCAACAAAGTTGCCTTTGTTGTACATTACCAAATTAAAGATAGTGGGAGATATGTCGATTAAGAGAAACTCCCAAGCATCATTTGATACAATATATAATGTTGTAAAACTGAGTTGCATAATATTGAGTCTATTTTCAAAGCATGATTGATTCTTAAACCAGCATAGTCATTGTGTTAGTTTATGGATTGTAGAGTTGATGTGTTGAACCGAGTTGATTAAATTAAGTCTGAGATTTACTTGTTTACATTGGTGATTCTTACATACTAGTATATTCTATGTATTGATGTTCATTTGCTCCCGCATCGTTAATGATGTAGATACAGGTAATAGAGGACTTCAGTAAATGCATCGTTGAGGTCCAGCTTCCTACTTCCAGATTTGATGAGCCTTACTTGCCATCGGAGGAGCCCTTTTCTTTTCATTATATTAAGTAGTAATAGTTATTTCTTTGAGGTAGCCCGAGACTTGTCTTTGAACTTTTTAGATAAGTATAGAGGCTTCATAGACATTGAGAAGAAATAATTTGATTGTATTTATTTTCCAAACTAGATTATTGGAAAACCATTACTATTAGATTTATATTTATCTAAAATGATGGCTTTTCTGAATATTCTTCAGATGTTGAATATGATGCGATGATGAGGCTAGGTAGTTCTATAAAGGGATCAGCAATGGTTCTTCAAGTGTTGACCATGCTAAGAGTACCCTCCCAAGGCATGAAACACACCCAAAAAATCTACAAAACCCCAATTGAACTAACCAATGCGAAGTGCAATCATACCGATAGGCAAAGGATGGAGTAGGGCCACATGTAACTATTATCGATCTGAATCACGCATTATATACGGGCAAGGGCGGATCTACGTTGCATGTGTCGGGTGCTCAAGCTCCTATTGATCCAAAATAAATTTTGTGTATCTATATATAAAATATGCAAAAATTGTATAAATGCGAACATAAGCACCCAGTGAAAAAGAAATCCTTTTAAGTGATTTAGTTCTCATTGCCCTCCTAAGGCTCAAAGCAAGCTGCTAGATGAGGGATCAAATCCCATTAACATCATAAATTTTTTTACCTTAAAAAGTAACTACCAGATGAGCACCCACCATATTTAAATCCTAGATCCGCCACTATACTCGAGTACAAGGACCTAGTATCTATGCATGTACGCCATCTGGGCCCTTATAAACTCGGAAGGTATACCCACGCACAATATAACCAACTGAACATCACTAAACCCAATAGAATCACCACAAGCCCAACCCTCAACATCACATGGTCAAAGTTTCAAGTTGTATGTGGGTGTAAGGCCCTGATATCTATGCTTGAATGCCTCATGAGCCCCCATAAATCCAAAAGGTAACCCTACGCATAATCAGGGTATGTATAGGTGTGTGGATCTTTAGGTAATCAATCGGGCCTCCATCCCCATGCATCATATTTCAATCGAGTCTTTGACCCTGTGCCAAAACATGACACCCGATCCAAATACATATATATGTAACGACGGGATAAATCCCCAGCGGGAGAAAGAATTCCCCTAACATAGTTAACAGGGTCCTAGATATAAAAGATCAATCAATAGAGGCCTAACCCCAAAATGCAGCCAAGGGGGTCCTAGACCTCAAAATATCAGTAAGTGCTCAGACCCCTTTAGATTTAGCACCCATGTCTCAAACACTCGGGCATGGCCATCGGAGACTCATACCACGGGGCGCGTCACCTAGTTCTCAGATACTCGAACGTGGCCATCGGAGTCTCAGACCACAAGGTGCATTATCTAGGTATCAGAGCATAGGTACAGCCAGTCTCTCCCTAGTTTATCCAAATTCGGACCTCCAAAGTTATATCGTCCCTCACGACAATAATCACACCTCTCTAACCATAAGTAACCATCACCTCACTTAGATAATGACAGATAACCCCATGCTCAAGTACAAACAAAACTCATGCATAGATGCTAACAATAGTATACGAGAGTATACAAGAGTATATATGTTTATACATGTCACCAACCAGTGCAACCTAGGCCTAAAAGGGCCAACTACACCATAATCCAACTGACCACATGTAATTACAGAAGGCAGGGCAACTATAGCTCTATCACAATAATTTACACCGGAACCAAGTCATAACATAGGATATGATCGACGAACAGCCTTAGACAGCATATCTTAATAGCATCAGGCAACATATCCACATAGACAAGAATTAAGTCAGAATACATACCAACCCCATGGCATCAGCTGATATACGGCCCTTATCAGACCTCAATATAGTCAATAATACCGACTAATACCAAATTACAGCTAATACAACTACCAAAATAGGGGTATAACCACGCAACATCATATACTATACACATGAAGTACAACAAGTCACATACCACACATTCCAGCCTAACATTCATATATCCCAACTTAGTCTAAGGAATAGGGAAAGCCTAGTCTACTTTGAAACCAATGTCTCGAGGCCTTAGTAAATTCAGCCAAGTTTTTCCCTTCTTAATCACTAATTGATATTGTTCCGTTATTAAAATACAATTCACAATGTTAAAACGGTCATGTTGGTTGTAACATTTTGAGAAATGGCTGAAATTATGTTAATAGCACCTAAACTAGGAAAACAAAATAGGTCCGACACTAGAAATCCTGAATAAATCCTTAAAAAATGATCCCTATGTCACCCCAAATCTACCCCAGAAATTTGGCCCAAAACGGACCCCAAAAGAAGGGAAATTGCTTAAAACAAAATTAAATTCTTTACCGACAAATATTTCTTTCAAAACTTTCTTGATCAACTTTTACAAAAACCAGCTTAATTCAACAAAATCCAAGCATGCCAAAGTGTTCCTCTCAGAATGTAGAACAACTTAAACTCAAGTTAATTCTGTCAATATTCGGTCGAGATATTGAAATGTAAAGTTTTCACACTGTCCGAGAAGATAATAAGTTAAAATAGTATTTTTACCTTGAAATATGCACCAAAAATCCAAATCTTACACCACCACAGCATTCCTTGTGAAAGTTTAGTACGTAGACTTTTGAATCATCAAAAACGAAGTTCCGAAATAAAGTTACGCTTGTGGAAAGTTTGGGAAAGGGGTTGTTCGGGAAGGGGCTGAAGCCTACATATAGGCAACCCCCTAAGCCTCTAGGAATGTGAGCTTTGGAGGTTGCCCCCTTCTTCGCAAATGCAGGTGTGACTCTGCAAACATGGAGCTCTGACTGTTACCCTTCCGCGAGCGTACCCCAACCCTCCACAATGCGGAAGGTTATTTCTCTTCTGTTACACCAGCTACTCCACAAATTTCCTTGGGGCATTCCCGAGACATTCGGTGTCCGCTTTATGCTAACAAACAATATAATCACATGGATTTTTACTTTATGGATCCAATGGTGTAATCAAAATTCCCAACAGATCATCCTACATAAAAATGATGGTCCCACTTCTTTCTGTCTAATTTTTGCTATAAGAACTAAGGGGTTGAAATGCAACTAGATGCCCCCGTCAATCAACAAAGGGTCATTTTAGACTATTTTCAACATTCAGGAGCTAACCATGCCATCATATTTCCATTTTGAATGCGTTTAGCTAGGTTTTTACAAAAAAAACATTTCACGATACAAGCTTAGGGCCTAGATGTGACACGATGAATGGGAACCCGAAAGGACCCAAACAAGCTTCTTTGTATATCAATCACAAATCCTTGGTTGCGGAAGCAAAGTAAACAAAAACAAGAGGTATAATAAAAAGGAAAGCGGGACTAAGGGAAATCTTGATATTCATACTTGATATTCATAAAACCATAAAGAGCCAAGCTCATAGAATAAGTACATCATAATATCAAACAACACCTGTATCATGGAATAGAGCGGGGACCAAGACACTTTTCAGCCTCACCCTCGTAATAACAAGTGTTCAACATAATGAAGTCTCGAAGTAGCAAGAATAACATAGATAGTGTCCTTGGACTTAAGGACTCACCAAAGCTTATCTTCAAAATATCAACTAACCACATGGAGGATGATCAAAAGGTGCTTTGTTCCCTACATAGTAACATCATGTAGGCATAGAATATGCTTTAGTACGTTTAAATGTACTAAGTATGTAGGATGCAATACAACTAGCATAAGCCAATATAGTCAACATGCATAATCATAAGCAATGGATAAGTATAATCTCAATATCGCATGCATGATCAATGCTTGTGTAAAACATTCTT